>JASVEL010002340.1:0-82500 GCA_032618575.1 Nicotiana noctiflora | reverse complement strand
CTCTATATGTCTTTTTCCCTTATTTAGAAATTACGTATAATATAGAAATAAAGATGATTCACTTTTTTTATGTTTCTTTAGACTTTCGTGGAGATCAAATCCTCTTGTCCTCTCAACTCATATTTCCCACGTAGTTTGTCGGTTAAACCAACGATTCTCTTCTCAAAGTCAAAGCAATGAAAGAACCACCCCTTTCTGTTTTTTGTACTGTCAGATAGAAAGATAATTAGACCCCAAAGAGTCATTCTTTACCACTTTTCAGATAGAGGAGGTGAGGGGGTGGTTTATATAGAACCGAGGCAAAGTGGTTTATGAACAACAGATCTTTCAAACTATATGGAGATCCAAGACCCAGCGATCTTCACTTTATGCAAAGTTCCACTTCTTCATTCCATTCTTCTACTACCACTTTCGCATGTAGGTCAGACGCGCAAAGCACTCCACCTGAGTTAACTCAGTTATTCGATGGCATATGCCAAAAGAGCGCGGAGTTGCTTCGACTTAGAGGTAGGGAATTACCTCCGTAGTGGAACATAGCAGATCTTATTCAGGCTGTTATGGGAGACGAGGCTTTTCTAATTCCAGGACACCTCCATGATACCTATTATGATGTTCTTTTAAGGGGGTGTTCGAGTTGGCTTTTAGAATATCTCTTCCATTTTCTCGATTTAATTAACTATATCTTCTAGTTTGAGGGTCCTTATTAGCCCTTTTTCGTTTGTGCTTCTTTCTCCCATGCTTTTTGTTGTTCAACAACCAACCAAAGTGCTTTATACTTCTTCACTACTCGTACATGCTTGACGGAGTTAAGCTGTATTGAGGGAATCATTTTGTATCAATCAATCAAGAATGCCTCAACTAGATAAATTCACTTATTTCACACTGGATCTAGTGCAGATCGTCTCCAGTCCACTTAAACAATTTTAAATAATCCCATTGATTCCTATGAAAATAGGAAACTTATATTTCTCATTCACAAATCCATCTTTGTTTATGCTACTAACTCTCAGTTTGGTCCTACTGTTGGTTTATTTTGTTACTAAAAAGGGAGGAGGAAACTCAGTACCAAATGCTTGGCAATCCTTGGTAGAGATTATTTATGATTTCGTGCTGAACCCAGTAAACGAACAAATAGGTGGTCTTTCCGGAAATGTTAAACAAATGTTTTCCCCTTGCATCTCGGTCACTTTTACTTTTTCATTATTTTGTAATCCCCAAGGCATGATACCTTATGGCTTCACAGTTACAAGTCATTTTCATTTTACTTTGGGTCTCTCATTTTCTATTTTTATATGCATTACTATAGTGGGATTTCAAACAAAATGGGCTTCATTTTTAAGCTTTTTATTACCTGTAGGAGTCCAACTGCCATTAGCACCTTTTTTAGTACTCCTTGAGCTAATCCCTTATTGTTTTTTAGCATTAATCTCAGGAATACGTTTATTTGCTAGTGTGATGGCCGGTCATAGTTCAGTAAAGATTGCAAATGTGTTCGCTTGGACTATGCTATGTATGAATGATCTTTTATATTTCATAGGGGATCTTGGTCCTTTATTTATATTTCTTGCATTAACTGATCTGGAATTAGGTGTAGCTATATCACAAGCTCATGTTTCTACGATCTTAATCTGTATTTACTTGAATGATTCTATAAATCTTCATTGAAGTGCTTATTGTTTTATAATTGAACAAAAGCGAGTCTGAATGGGTATACGTAGTCATGGAGCATTACGAGTATTTGCTTTAGAGATCGTTCCTGCGCATCTCCTTACTTTATAGCAGTTATTTCTCCGGTTCCAGAAGGTATAGCTCTCGCCTCAGCTTTTTTTTTTGAAATCGGAGACTGTTCAAATTTCCTACTGAGATAGGCAAGCAGAGGGAGAACAAGATGTATCTTGCTAGGCAAAGACATGCTAGAATTGAAAGCTCACGGGTAGGATTGACGGGATAGATCACTATTGTAGAAGGAGGTAGAACCGGGGGAAGAATTATGGCTATAAAGGTCCTTGCCCTTTTAGGCACATGGTTCTAAAGATTCAATCTCAAAGCGGTACTAAATATTAGGCAGAGGAAGAACTAGAACTAGAATTCTTCGCCCCTCCCCTTGTACCAAGAAGCAAGTTCAGAACATAAGGATAATGGCCTCATCTATTATAAGTTATTAGTTTACAGAGCTATCTAAGATATCTCGAGTAAGGAGACGGGACGGGATAGTTAGAGTTCTATTTCTAGGAAGGAAGAGACTATCGGGAAGCTCACTCTCGGCCGGGCTCGAAGCAGAAGGTAGAACGTAATATCTCTTGTTGGTTCAGCTCATCAAGCTATTACGAAAGAGTCTAGCGGAGACAAAGAAAGAAGCCATTTTTACGGTATTTTTGCTTCCAGTCCGGTTCCATCCTTAACCAAAGAGCAGGGCTAAGAGAGGGGCATAGCGATACGGTGTTCATTACTCGAGTTGCTCAAATCCAGTAGGAATATCAGGAATAGTAGGATCTAGTAGGAGCTTGCCTTGGAATGCATTGAGGGAGCCCGAAGCTATTGAATTATTTCATAACCCAAGGAGAAGAATAGGACTCTTTACCAGTATCATAACCTTTTGATGGGAAATGGAACTTAGATCACGATGTGAACCTACTTATAAGTGGAATTTTGTTGACAAGCAAATTTCCCGAGAAAATAAACTTTTCTCCAATTGAGATGCTTTCTTCATTTATGGAATCTGTGAGAGATTCGGTTAGTGTGAAGTGTGATCCTGGCTCAGAAGGAAAAACAATATGCTTAACACATAGAGTTCGATGTAGGTAAGGATGTGCTCCAAAGTTTTCAATTCCACTTTATCAACCTGAAAAGAGCTAATACGGGCTTAGCCTGCTTTTTATCTTATCCTTCTATTCTAGGCGAGGAGGGAAATTTAGAATAAATAGCCCCATAAAAAACAACAAACTAGTCAAAGGACAACCTGACTTATTCTTCTCCCGTTCGGGACCCCTATTTTCTCGGAGATAGCCTGGTTTGAGCTAGAACAGCAGATTCGTGAGCAAGAGCGTATTTCACAACTGATTCAACAACAGCCATTTTTTCTAGGGAACTTTAATATGAGTTTGTTCTTTATTTTAATCCACTGTAATGGTTCTAAATTATCTCCTGAATATGAAGGATAATTACATTCTTGAAATCATCAAGGGCTCTACCCTCTCGCATAAAGTCTTACACTATTATCGTCAACCTTTGTGGCTTTTCGCTTGTTTGGTCTTGCTATTTCATTCCTGGTTCTCTCTTTCAAGCTTCTTTCCATCCTGGGGTTTTCTTCTCATTCCGTCCGTTCTGCTAGCTGGTGTCGCCTTCTCTTTTACTTATCTATTCCCATCAATCTTTACCTCTCATACTCCACTACTTCCCTCCTTCAAGGCGTGATTAATGCGCCTTAAACCTCTCTCTTGAAAAAGAGCATTTTTTAGTGGAGCCTTAGCTCATGAACCCATAGGAACAGGGCCCTTTTTCTTTGCAAAAAAGCTGATGAATTATCATCACATCAGTTGGCGCAGAAACCAAATCTTGGTATTGACTTATTGAAAATCTCTTTGAGATTGCTTAGACAAATATTTTTGTGTGAGGCCGCTATTCCCCACCTTTCTTACCTTGTTTTTTGGGCTTAAAATTCTGTGACTCATAAGCCCTCTATATCTAAAGATAGATGGCTAAAGGGCGGGTTCCGCTGTTAACTAAGAAGGTGATCAATTGGCTTGGAGAGGAAAGGAAACCCGGGACTGAAAACAAAAAGGATACGAATGAATTGAATAAAGAAAAAATATATAAAACCTTGAGAATTTTCTCCTCTCGGCAATGAAATGGTTGAGAGTAAAAAAGGGGTATCCGCATAGAAGGATTGCTGGTATACCGGGTAGATGTTTATCTTTTCGACTTCAGCGAAAATGTTCAAAGCACCATCTTCGTCAATTATCTTGATGTCGAAATGGAAGAGGACAAGGTCTTACTTACTTAAAACTAATAATAAGGGAAGTTTCCTGTCAAAGATTCACTTCCTTCAACTGGCTACTATCGCGCAACGTGCCCTTGCTTGGTAGGTCATTAATTAATCAGTATTAAAAAGAGGGATGGATTTCGACCTTGCTTTGAGCGGTCAGTCTAGTAAAGTGCTACTTCTAAAACGATTGTTAAGGTCATTCACTCGGTGGCTCTGCTACCGATGGATCAAGATATGCTGCCTGCCTATCATGCCAAAGGCGTTGCTGGTGGATATGCCAAAGATGTCCTGGCTCTGAACCGGGTACTTGAAATGCTAAAGGTACTTCTTATGGTCGTGCTTCAACCACCCTTCCTTCTCTACCTTTTTCTTCAAAAAATTAAGCTACTTAGACTGATGCTGGCAATATCGAAGGGAGATATCTTGACCTGGAGTAGCTCGTCTTGATCTTTATTATATTAGGATGCGAGGAAAGGGAAAGAAGGTGATAAGCAAGAAGAGGAAAGAAGAATGTTAAAGAAGTCCCTATAAGTACTTCACTTATCCTTTCTATAGTCTTTCTTCCCCTTTTCCCTCAAAGCGCGCTCTTTCATCCATGTGCATGGTTTTTACTATCATTTCCCCCCCCCCCCTCACATAGGAGCGCATCTTGTTTTTAAAGATGCGTTGTAGATGAGTCAGTTCGATCACCCCACATATCGATGGTTTTTTAATGCCTTATCCTAGGCCTATCTAGTTGATCGAGAGATAGACGAGTATAAAGAAGTGATGGAGAATCTTTTATTAGATCTTGATTTGATGTATATGTTACGATTCCTTTGTATGAAGGAGTATTGGGGGTATGGCAGATAAGAAGAGTGACCCAAAATGGAACGAAGAGTATGAGGGGCAGCGGCTCACCGATAATAAGAAGAACTCACATTCTCGTCTTGACAGATGACCAACCTGTTAAGGCATCTTTCTCAATGACCATCCTCTCCCGTTCTAGTTCTTTTCTCTTTTTTTAGGGATAAGTTCATTTTCATTTCCTCGATATGGCCAGATGTGAAGTGACTTCACGATCCAATGAATTCCCTAAATTCGGATGACACAAGGAAAACTAGAATAGGCTGATTGATCCAGGTAGCGATAGGCTCCAATCTAAAGGAACTGCGCGTACTCTAGAAAGACATAGGAAAGCCTTTCTTTATGATCATATGGATCGCTTTTCATGACTTTTCTTTCCATAGGCATAGATTGCAGTCTAACCAGCTTTCTAACTTTAGGGGACCGAGAATCAGTCTTTTGATCCTCTTCGAATCTACTCTCGTCTTTTGAATTAAGGTGCCGATTTAGTTGGTGCAGACGCTGAAGGAATAGCTGACACTAGATAAGAAAGGTTTTTGATTGAATCTCTCGAACATGTTCGGAAGTCACTTTAGGATTTTGTTTCCGATCCGATTGATGTTTCGACATCCCGAATCGATGTGGCTCTAAACTCAGGTTTGCCTGCCTCTCTAGTTACAAAGAGAGGTGATGGCTTCAAAGCCTTAATTCAAGCTAGAAATCTCGCTAGAAAACTAGCCATATCGATCTAGGTAAGTGGTGACAACGAAAAGTCTTTTAAGCCTGAGGGGCTATGAGCGAGGTAGGATAAAATGGTATTTGAACCAGGGCGGCCTGAGGAGGCCCTATGTAGTCTATCTTTTCATGGGTGGTGGGCAGAAAAAAAAGCCAGTCATTAAACCTTTTGGAATAGGAGAGGAAGAGTCGTTTAAAGACCTTTTCAAAAAATACTTTGTAGAGGGCGGGTATCACGCTCAATAGAACCAGACTTTGCTATGTCAATAGTCAATAGGAGAGAGAAAGAAAGAGAACAGCAAGAGGAGGCCTTTCCCTTCTGATAGCCATGAGGCGGGGTCACACGAGTAGCGAAAGACTGAGCTTGCTCATGTTCTCATGCTTCACACAAACCCAGGCTTGGAAGCTTGAAAGCCATATCATACCATATGGATTTAGAAAGTCCGATAAAAAAACAATAAAGAAGGACTAGGAAGGCTTGAATGGATCGCTTCCAAGTCCAGGGCTCGATCCTGCATAATTCAGACCAGCTAGTATCTGATTAATTTACATAATGTACTCACAAGCCTTCGCATCGCTGCCCTAGCTTCGTGTTAAAGGCACAACATAAAGAAAAACTTACTCTATTGACGTAATATTCATTTATAGTGGCCAGGCGGACCGTTTTGAAGATGGAAGGCCCTAAGAAACCAAGAAAGAAAAAAACCAATATAGGAACTACAACTAAGAAAGAATAAGAATAAGAAGAATTGCTTAAGTAAGGTAGTCACTTTTTTTTTCGGTTTGCCGCTCAGCGAGCAAGGAGTGCCATGCACGAGCGGAGCAAAAAGAAAACAAGGGGGATTCTTCTTTTTTTTTGGGAGAAATCCTTTGATTGAGTATTGAATATAGATCCATGTCTTTCTTGTTCCACTAGCTAAGACCAAATTCTCACATGTCCCTTTCGTTATTACAACCTTCTTTTTTGATGTCTTAGATTAGAATCTGAGCGCAAATTCTCATTCGATCTCGGTTGTTGTTAACAGTGATGGCTATTCATTTAAGTCTTTGGGTAGCACCACTAGATCTTCAACAAGGTGGAAATTCTCGTATTCCGTGTGTACATGTTCCTGCGGCTCTGATGAGTATTATTGTTTATATCATTACGGCTATAAACACTTTTTTGTTCGTATTAACAAAACATCCCCTTTTTCTTTGCTCTTCCGGAACCGGTACAGAAATAAGTGGTTTTTCTACGTTGTTTGCCTTAGTTACTGGGGGGTTACACGGAAAACCTATATGGGGCACCTTTTGGGTGTGGGATGCTCGTTTAACCTCTGTATTCATCTTGTTCATTATTTACCTGGGTGGACTGCATTTTCAAAAGCTTTCTATCGAACCGGCTCCTATTTCAAACTGTGTTGGACTAATCGATATACCAAAATCAAGTCTTCAGTTAACTGGTGGAATACATTGCATCAACCTGGGAGCATTAGCCGATCTAGTACATCAATACATGTTCCTATGCCCATTCCAATCCTGTCTAACTTTGCTAACTCCCCCTTCTCAACCCGTATCTTGTTCATTCTCGAAACACGTCTTGAAATTCCATCATTTCTCGAATCTCCTTTAACGGAATAAATAAAAGCCCGAGAAGGAATACCAAAACCTATTTCACTCGCTGAGTCTTTTTGCATCCATGGATGAATGGTTAAAGCGCCCAACTCATAATTAGCGAATTCGTAGGTTTAATTCCTACTGGATGCACGCCAATGGGACCCTCCAATAAGCCTATTGGAATTGGCTCTATATCAATGGAATTTCATCATCTGTACATAGCGAATTGATGTGGTATATCCATATCATAATGAACAAAAAGAACTAGAATTCTTATTGAGACTTTAACTCATACAGAAGATAATCGATTTATAGATGGAATCAAATATGCAATATTTACAGACAAAAATATTCGGTTATTGGGGAAAAATCAATACACTTCTAATCTCAAATCAGGATCAACTAGGACATATATAAAGCATTGGGTCGAACTCTTTTTTGATGTCAAGGTAATAGCTATGAACAGTCATCGACTTCCGGGAAACGGTAGAAGAATAGGACCTCTTATGGGACATACAATGCATTACAGACGTATGATCATTACGCTTCAACCGGGGTATTCTATTCCACCTCTTAGAAAGAAAGGAACTTAAATAAAAATACTTAATAGCATGGCGATACATTTATACAAAACTTCTACCCCGGGCACACGCAACGAAATCGTAGACAGTCAAGTGAAATCCAATCTACGAAATAATTTGATCTATGGACAGCATCATTGTGGTAAAGGTCGTAATGCCAGAGGAATCATTACCGCAAGGCATTGAGGGGGAGGTCATAAGCGTCTATACCGTAAAATCAATTTTTGAAAGAATGAAAAAGACATATATGGTAGAATCGTAACCATAGAATACGACCTTAATTAAAATGGATACATTTGTCTCATACACTATGAGGATGGTGAGAAGAGATATATTTTACATCCCATAGGGGCTATAATTAGAGATACCATTGTTTCTAGTACAGAAGTTCCTATAAAAATGGGAATTGCCCTACCTTTGAGTGCGGTTTGAACTGTTAATTTACATAATTGAAAATAACCAATTAGTTTACGACGAAACCTAGAAATCGATCACTGATCCAATTTGAGTACCTCTGCAGGATAGACCTCAACAGAAAACTGAAAAGTAAAGGCAGCAAGTGATTGAGTTTAGTAGTTCCTCATATAAAATTATTGACTCTAGAGTTATAGTAATATGGAGAAGACAAAATTGTTTCAAGCACCGACAGAACCAGAAGCGCCCCTTCTTTCAAAAAGAGGAGGATGGGTTATTCACATTTCATTCGATAGTTAGAGGTGAATTGAAATTTAAGTAGTGGGAATTCTAAAGATTCCCCGAGAAGGATTAGTTCGTGTCTGGGTCAAGAGGACGGGTGACCTGAACCCTCTTCCTCCGGTAAGAGCTATCTAACCTCTGTTGTCTTGCTATAACCTAGTCTTACTCGCTCTTACCTCCCTTCCTGTTTTCGTTTCTTTCTTTTTTGAGAATACCTGCCCTACTACCTTTGCTCTCGTTCAGGCCCCGGGAATCCCTTGGTTTTGCCTAAGGTCTTTATTTCTCTTTGTTCATTCCCCACTCAAAACTACAAATTAACAAACACTACTGGAACGGCACGACAGCAATACCATAACAGATATACTTACCGACAAGAGAGAGCGAGACTGACCTACCCAAGAGAGAGAACGCAAGAGTGACTCCCCCTATCACTTAAAGGCCGGAAGAAAAAAATTTCCCACGGCCTTATTTACCAAGCTCGGGACTAGAGGAGCATTTTTGGAATTTGAGGTATCACTTGTAATGTAATAAGGATGAAGTCTAATTCATATAGTAATGTCCCTAGATTGCGCCCTATTTGAGACTAAGGCAGGTTTCGAACCCTATCCTATCACCTTTATCAAATCCCTAGCTCTTTTCCTTAGTGCAACTGCCCTATTCCTACCATGGGAATATCTATCTTTCTTTTTTCTTTCATTTCTATAGTTTAGGATAGAAAAGCAGGCGGTCTCGTATATGAAGAAAGAGATTGTTGATGTTAGTAGACATATCTATTCATTGGTAGGGCATTTTTTCCTGTGACAGCCTTTCCTACCAAAAAGCTAACCCAACAAAATCCGAGTTTTTTCTAGACTAGACCTTTGGGATTTTTTTAGGGTTCATACATGCATTGATCCGCTCAAAGAACTTGCTCCAGAGCGACTACTCCGCCTAGCCTATCTTCCTGTCCGCCCCCGGTTCTCTATGCTCGGTTCCACAATCAATCCCAGATCCATCTATTTGAGGGAGGTCCAATTTTGCGCTCTTCTAATTGCTTAGAAGGGTTCAAGAACCCCTTTACATCTATGGCTCATCGAAGCCCTATTATGTGTGTCACACCTCCTTTTGGTTGGCCCTACCACGAAGGGTAGATGCGTAAGGACGAGGGAGTTTTTCCAATTTAAGTGACAATATTCGAAACGGGATTATTCTATTTGTTTCAGAGTCGCCACTTGGAATAAATTAAGGTGTCCCAACTCACCGATTTTATTCAAATCCCGGATCGAGGAAACTTCGACTTTCCAAATGAAGTCTACGAACCAGAAATTCTAAGTAAGGAATTCTGTTGACCCGAGGGAAGGTGTTAGGCACCCCTAGATCCCGTGGTTCTAGCACGGTCGCTTAAACTATTATGTTTGGCTAAATCTGATTTTAATACATGCTTTAACTTATGTACAAATTATTTATTATGTTAATAAAAGAATTACAACATCATAAAAATGCATTTTTAAACCACGTCATAATCAATGTACCCGTGATTATCGATACATTTCTACTTTGTTGAGATTTAGATTTTTTATCACATAAATGTGCACCCGTATTAGGAAGGTAATATTATTAAAATATGCACCTAAAAGTAACTACATGTTTTTAGCTTTGCGAGGGCCATGGAATATTTGCCAAATGGCACATTTTTATAAATGCGAAATAGTTTTGTGAAAGTCATGGGCCTAGGGGTTTATTTGGAAGAGTAAAGGATTCTAGCTAATAAAATTAAAATTGATTATATGGGAATTACTGCCTATATATATATATATATATATATATGAAATCATTCTTTCAATTATAAATCAATGTTGCCCATTAATAAATTATTTTTTAATAATTGCAAACCAAAACCAAAGAGCGTTGATCAAGATTTATATCAAATGATAAACTTATAAACCTTGATGTTGACTTGCTAACTCTTTGTCATAGACATTCAAATAATTGAAAATAATAGACTTGCTTCCTCATTTTGTGTAGCTTGTGATTTTTTTATTAGTATGGGACATTGTAGGGTCTTATAATATGGCCCAAATCTGACGGAAAGTGATTGGCATTCATAAAATCCCTTTATAATGGGATTTCAAAATCTGACGTCCAACTACTACCAAGTTATTGACAAAGAAAATTAAAAACTGCTTTTAAATAAATAAATAAAAATCAGCATATATTATACTGAAAGAAATCTTTGAACTAATACGAATGCTCCCTGATGTAGGCCATCGTCTAGACAATCAAATTCTAGCTAAACAGCTATAGCATAAAAATTATGAATTACTACCAGATTCAAAGCATAGTGAGTAAAAAAATAGAGCTTCACAAAAGTATAAAACGTGCAAAAATGACTTCAAACATCACCAAAAAACTTTAGGCAGCAATACACCCCGACAAAACCAGAAATCTACCAGAAATGTCCAAATCACTCCTCGAAGTTCCTGTTCACTAGAAGCTCATCGTGAGAGGGAATTAACAAGAGAAGGAATTTTCTTAAAGTCTGTTGATTTCGGTAAAATCAGTAGGATGGCGCTACTATTTTTAATCCTCCATCCTTTCAATATCCATAGTCCTATTTTTTTCTCATAATAAACATTCAATACATTTAAATAAACATAAAATCAATTAATTTAAACATAATAGAACTGCATTAGAAGACCAAAGCATGTTGAATCTATGCTTGAGGTTTTTTCACATCTCATTTCATCATACATCATACATAGTTTAAGGTTTGGAAGATGGGTACCTGCAATTTCGAAGAAATAAGGAAGATGATGAGGAACCAGCAATAGGATCAAAGCAACAATAGCAACCAACAATCAAAAACGGCCCAGTAACAAATGCAGCAAATCTAGGAAGATTTGAAACCAGACAGAAACCAAAGTATTCCAATTTAGACAGCTCAAATAACTTTCAACAAATGAAACACCAGAAATCCACAGAATCAACAGACAGAAGCTGGACTAAAAATGCCACTTGGTGATTTAGAATGAAGTTTTACTCTCCGAGATTCAATAGAAACAGTAGGTTCTACACTTCACACACCAATATCTTTCAAGTATTTCTCAAGTTCTAAAAGATGAGTAACTTCTGGGATTTGGTTTAAACTCTCTTCTTTACTTCCGAGAATTCACTATCTCTCTCAAATCTCTGTAACAATCTGTTTTAGAAAGTATTTTAGAAGCTCTATTTCAAAAAACGTGTTTTAGAATCTCTGTTTCAGAAAGTGTGAAAAGACATGCTTTTCTCCAAGTCTAAGAGCATATGAAAATCTGTTCTTTTAAGGTGTCAATGTCTATTTTTAGTTTCTGCTCTTTTAGTGTTTTATAGCCTCCGGATTCAAATAGCAGTCCCCTTTAAGTCAACAATAGACAAATACCTACTATCCACTAATCTTAATTAACAATAAAAATGTACCCCTCTATCTAAAACTAGCAGACCTCTAACACCAAACCTAAACATACTGTTAATTACCCCTAGGATTATCAGCAGTCGTCTATTTTTAATCCGATGTATAACAGCCATAAACAATTCAATCGCTAAACTCAGAAAACAATCAATCAACAAAACAGGACAAATTACTTCAAATCACTGTTAACAGTGTTGCTATTTAATATGACTAATCGACAACATTCACGACCATAATTTTAACACATAAGCACAATCACAGTTAATGTTGGCCGAGAATCACAGGGTCGGGCAAAACAAAAAGGGACTGTGAAACTATCTATTCGACGATTATCGAATCGAGTCAAATTCTTATCTTATAACAACACATTTAATCAAATAATCAGAAACAAAATTGACCAAATAAAGGTCTTCGGGGGACGGCCAGAAACAGAAAAGAGAGAAAAGAGAATACTGAACACAAACGAATTACTAAAACACATTAAAAAGAAATTCTAAACAAAAGAAATTAACAATTAACATTAGTCCTTAATTACAAGACACAAATATAAATTATTTAGGTGAGAAATAGAGGAGTACAAGAAAGAACGAGAAAGAAACGTAATTGGAATTACATTAGACTTACATATTAAGACGGGTGAAAGGAAATTTACCAGTTCAAGCTTTGGCTTCGTGACTGACCTTCTGATTGAATCACCAAATAAGGTTAATCACTTGCTCTTGTTCAAGAAGAAGTGAAAGATCTTATTTGAGTGACAAAATCAGTCCTCAAATTCTCAGAATCTTAATGTGTTGGACTCGTCTCTTTTAGATTTGAGATTCGGAATGGATTGGGTCATATTTGAAAGAAACAAGTTAGGTTTTATGGTAGAGGAAGGTGAGGGGATTATGTAGAGTTGATTTAGAGTCAAGGTGAGGCGGCCGCGCTAGGTTTCAGGCGAAGGGGAGGTGCGGCGGCTAAAACTAGGGTTCTTGGGGTGTTTGGTCTTGGTGAGAGAGAAAGGGGAATGGGTCGTTTGAGGAATGAGGCGGGGCAGAGGGTCTTGGGGGGTTTTGGGTAATTGAAAATTGTTCAAATAATCCAAGCTGTTGGATCAAACAATCTGAACGGCTTGGATTAAATGATGGGGGATAGAAGGGTAACGGGTCAGGCTGGGATGGGTCTAGGTTAAATGGGAAGCTAGATCTCAGCCGTCCAATTGATTTGATCAACGGCTTACAATTAGCAAAGCTAATACGGCGTCATTTGGGGCGTCTAAAAGACCTGGTTTTGGACTGGGTCACTAGGGCGTTTGGGACTGGTTTCTTTTTCGTTTGGGCTTTATGATTTAAAGGCACAATCCGAACTCTTCTCTTATTTTCCATTCTCTTTTCTTCCTTTTCATTTTTTTCTTTATTTTATTTTAAGAATTAAAACTTAAAAAATCATAATTTTAATTACAAAATAAATTAAACCATCACAATTACTAATTAACTCTATGTAATAATTTTTCACAAACAATTAAACATCAAACCACATAATTTTGACTAAAAATGCAAAGATACCCAAAATTACTTAATTAAATCCTAAATTAATAATGCAAATATATATATGCTTGAGGTTTTACACATAATAGAACTGCATTAGAAGACCAAAGCATGTTGAATCTATGCTTGAGGTTTTTTCACATCTCATTTCATCAGACATCATACATAGTTTAAGGTTTAGAAGATGGGTACCTGCAATTTCAAAGAAATAAGGAAGATGTTGAGGAACCAGCAACAGGATCAAAGCAACAATAGCAACCAACAATCAAAAACGGCCCAGTAACAAATGCAGCAAACCTAGGAAGATTTGAAACCAGACAGAAACCAAATTATTCCAATTTAGACAGCTCAAATAACTTTCAACAAATGAAACACCAGAAATCCACAGAATCAACAGACAGAAGCTGGACTAAAAATGCCACTTGGTGATTTAGAATGATGTTTTACTCTCCGAGATTCAATAGAAACAATAGGTTCTACACTTCACACACTAATATCTTTCAAGTATTTCTCAAGTTCTAAAAGAAGAGTAACTTCTGGGATTTGGTTTAAACTCTCTTCTTTACTTCTGAGAATTCACTATCTCTCTCAAATCTCTGTAACAATCTGTTTTAGAAAGTATTTTCGAAGCTCTATTTCAAAAAACGTGTTTTAGAATCTCTGTTTCAGAATGTGTGAAAAGACATGCTTTTCTCCAAGTCTAAGAGCATATGAAAATCTGTTCTTTTAAGGTGTCAATGTCTATTTTTAGTTTCTGCTCTTTTAGTGTTTTATAGCCTCCGGATTCAAATAGCAGTCCCCTTTAAGTCAACAATAGACAAATACCTACTATCCACTAATCTTAATTAACAATAAAAATGTACCCCCCTATCTTAAACTAGCAGACCTCAAACACCAAACCTAAACATACTGTTAATTACCCCTAGGATTATCAGCAGCCATCTATTTTTAATCTGATGTATAACAGCCATAAACAATTCAATCGCTAAACTCAGAAAACTATCAATCAACAAAACAGGACAAATTACTTCAAATCACGGTTAACAGTGTTGCTATTTAATATGACTAATCGACAGCATTCACGACCATAATTTTAACACATACGCACAATCACAGTTAATGTTGGCCGAGAATCACAGGGTCGGGCAAAACAAAAAGAGACTGTGAAACTATCTATTCGACGATTATCGAATCGAGTCGAATTCTTATCTTATAACAACACATTTAATCAAATAATCACAAACAAAATTGACCAAATAAAGGTCTTCGGGGGACGGCCAGAAACAGAAATGAGAGAAAAGAGAATACTGAACACAAACGAATTACTAAAACACATCAAAAAGAAATTCTAAACCAAAGAAATTAACAATTAACATTAGTCCTTAATTACAAGACACATAAATTATTTAGGTGAGAAATAGAGGAGTACAAGAAAGCACGAAAAAGAAACGTAATTGGAATTACATTAGACTTACATATTAAGACGGGTGAAAGGAAATTTACCGGTTCAAGCTTTGGCTTCGTGACTGACCTTCTGATTGAATCACCAAATAAGGTTAATCACTTGCTCTTGTTCAAGAAGAAGTGAAAGATCTTATTTGAGTGACAAAATCAGTCCTCAAATTCTCAGGAATCTTAACGTGTTGGACTCGTCTCTTTTAGATTTGAGATTCGGAATGGATTGGGTCATATTTGAAAGAAACAAGTTAGGGTTTATGGTAGAGGAAGGTGAGGGGATTATGTGGAGTTGATTTGGAGTCAAGGTGAGGCGGCCGCGCTAGGTTTCAGGCGAAGGGGAGGTGCGGCGGCTAAAACTAGGGTTCTTGGGTTGTTTGGTCTTGGTGAGAGAGAATGGGGAATGGGTCGTTTGAGGAATGAGGCGGGGCAGAGGGTCTTGGGGGGGTTTTGGGTAATTGAAAATTGTTCAAATAATCCAAGCTGTTGGATCAAACAATCTGAACGGCTTAGATTAAATGATGGGGGATAGAAGGGTAACGGGTCAGGCTGGGATAGGTCTAGGTTAAATGGGAAGCTAGATCTCAGCCGTCCAGTTGATTTGATCAACGGCTTACAATTAGCAAAGCTAATACGGCGTCATTTGGGGCGTCAAAAAGACATGGTTTTGGACTGGGTCACTAGGGCATTTGGGACTGGTTTCTTTTTCGTTTGGGCTTTATGATTTAAAGGCACAATCCGAACTCTTCTCTTATTTTCCATTCTCTTTTCTTCCTTTTCATTTTTTCTTTATTTTATTTTAAGAATTAAATAAAAAATCATAATTTTAATTAAAAAATAAATTAAACCATCACAATTACTAATTAACTCTAAGTAATAATTTTTCACAAACAATTAAACATCAAACCACATAATTTTGACTAAAAATGCAAAGATACCCAAAATTACTTAATTAAATCCTAAATTAATAATGCAAATATATATATGCTTGAGGTTTTACACATAATAGAACTGCATTAGAAGACCAAAGCATGTTGAATCTATGCTTGATTTTGACAAATAAACATGTATGGACAAAAATGCGAATAATAATTAAGAAAAACAAAATTTCAAAAATCACGCACAACACAAAATTATTCTATTTTTGGATTTTGGGAGTAATTCTCATGTAGGGCAAAAATCACGTGCTCACAGCTGTCCCTCTTTGCGTGAAAACGCGAAGGGTTTTCGTTCAAAGAATAATGAGAAAATACAAGCGATTTTTGCCCGTTTGTGCACTCCGTGTGAAGCATTTGAAAATATCTTGACCGAGCCTTTGCATCGGGAGGCCTCTAGGCTAAACACGAATCAGGTCAATGTAGTTCGGGAAGTTTTGGTAGCTAGGACTACTGTGAACTGACACTTTGTTGTTACTGTTGCTATCGTTGTTACTGTTGCTGCTTACTGCTTACTGGCCTCCTTATTACACCAAAAGAGAAATTAAAGCTAAGCTAGCTATGCTATCAACTATGAGTTACAAGATTCCTATCTATGATTCTCTTGGAAACTTGATCTTTGAGTCTTAGCTGATTTTGCTATAGACATTGATCCGAATCATGATGCTCGCAAGCTATTCGTGCTTGCTTATTTCTGTATCACTTAGTGAAATGGAATTAGCGGAGCTTGTGACTTCAATCAGATTCTGAGCAATCCGCGCTTTTGTTTACTCTAACATTTGAACTCGTTTTCTTTTCTTCTTTTCTTCATTATGGATTGAGGTTCCACTCGTAGGTTACCTCGATCCTTGCGTCCCGAGGTCAAACCTATTTAGACAACAAAACAAAAAACGAACGAAATTTTTCTGCCCTAGTTTCGCTAGGAAAATTTCGTGAGTTAGTTGTGACACAGAAAATGATTAAAAAACTCTTTGGTATTGGTCAAGAGAATCTTGATTTTTTTTAAAAACCATAGTTTCACAAATAAACGTTCCACAGCTTTCTGGCTGGGATACGCTCGGTTTTCTGGCCAGGGTTTTGAAAAACGGCCCCACAGTTTTCTGACTGGAAGATCCTCGGTTTTCTGACCGGGATTTTTGAAAGAATGTTTTCACCGCTTTCTGGCCAAAATTCAAAAGCGTTGTTTCACGGCATTCTGGCTGGAAGAACCTCGGTTTTCTGGCCGGGGTTTAAAAGAAATGGCTCCACAGTTTTCTGACTGGGAGATCCTCAGTTTTCTGACCGGGATTTTCAACGAAAGTTTCACGTCTTTCTGGCCAGAATTCAAAAACAATGTCTCATGGCTTTCTGGCCGGGAGAACCTCGGTTTTCTGAACGGGGTTTTAATAAATGGCTCGACAGTTTTCTAACTAGGAGATCCTCTGTTTTCTGACAGGGGATTTTGGAGAAGAGTTTCACGGCTTTCTGGCCGGAATTGAAAAGCAATGTTTCACGGCTATCTGGTCGGGAGACCCTCGGTTTTCTGACCGGGGTTTTAATAAATGGCTCCACAGTTTTCTGACTGGGAGATCCTCGATTTCTGACCGGGATTTCGAAGAAGAGTTTCACAGCTTTTTGACCGCAATTCAAAAGCAATGTCTCACGGCTTTCTGGTTAGGAGACCCCCGGTTTTATGATCGGGGTTTTATTAAATGGCTCCACAGTTTTTTGAGTGGGAGATCCTCGATTTTCTGACCAGGATTTCGAAGAAGAGTTTCACGGCTTTCTGGCCGGAATTTAAAAGCAATGTCTCATGGCTTTTTGGCCGGAAGACCCTCGGTTTTCTGACCGGGGTTTTAATAAACGGCTCCACAGTTTTCTGACTGGGAGATCCTGAGTTTTCTAACTGGGATTTTGAAGAAGAGTTTCACGATTTTCTGGCCGGAATTCAAAAGCAATGTCTCACGGATTTCTGGCCGGAAGATCCTCGGTTTTCTGATCGGGGTTTTAATAAATGGCTCCATATTTTTCTAACTGGGAGATCCTCGATTTTCTGACTGGGATTTTGAAGAAGAGTTTCACGGCTTTCTGGCCGGAAGACCCTAGGTATTCTTGTCGAGGTCCAAACAGATATTGGACTGACATGATTTGATTCTATTTTTTTTTGAATTTTCATTTTCCTTTCTTTTACTCCATTTTGGGTCTTCTTGTAGGCATTTTCCTTTTACCCATCAACAAATGCATAAGATAAAGCTTTAGAAAAGAAACTTCCCTTTTTAGGCATTTTCCTTGGTTCAAAGCCATTTCAATGCTCGCGTATTTCACTTCTTTGGGTTGTACCTTCATCTTGCACAATTAAATAGACCTGCTTTCAACAAAGAACAATTCATTAGTTGAAAAAGTTGTTGATTTTGTGGCATTGATTATCTTCATTGCTTGATCTTTGCCCCATTTCCATTGAGAAATTGTGCTACCAACTGTCTTTGGGGGTGACTTCTTTTCAAACTGACCGGGTTCATCCTCGAGATTCCACGAGCACTTTTCTGTGTGGGTTTTGTCTTTCTGCTTCGTTCCGTTTCTTCTAAGACCTTAGCCTTCGATTTCCATTTCCTTCCTAACATCCGTTCCTTTGGAAAACAATTGATCATCATGATCAAATCGGGGATTGTATCAATACACCACTGAGACTAGTTTTTTCTTTTTTACCAGACGGAATTCTGTATAAACAGTCCTGTCACCTTTCTTTGTAAAAATTTCGGAATTCAAAGATAAAACGAAAGGGATTCAAAGAGAAATGAACAAAGAACAAAATAATAATAAAAAAATGAATCAAAATAGAAGCGTCCCTTTCGGGGAAAAAGAAGGACTTATCTGAGGTGTATGTTGACTTCAAACCGACATGACATGCTTCTCGAACTAGATTCTTGATCGTCACAAACTCCCATTTCCTTATGAACCAAAACGGGTTTATGTTTCCAAGCTAAGGAGTCGTGCATGGATCTTTGGGGGTGAAATACCTCTTTTAGGTTGATTGCGCCCTTTTGCGTTTTCGCCAATCGACCTCTCTCATTTCTCTTCTTACCATCGTCCGATAGCACTCTTTGCGAGTTTTACTAATGGACTCTCTCTTTTTGTATTTATCTACTTCCATCGTCTTATGGTGCCCGAAGGTTTTCACCAATAAGACTCTCTCATTTTATTTCTTTTCAAATCAGACGCTTCGGAGTGCAACAATGATGTTTTCTCGATTCCTATTTCTCTGCATCGATCTTGAAGGACTTGTACTTGGTTTGGGTAACAAGAATTATGGACAAAATTACAACTTTGGAACCATCTTGACGGATCTAAACTGAATCGTTATATCATCTGCCGCAGTTTCAACTTTTGGGGAAATTAGGATTTTGGTTTTGGTGTGACAGAACCTCAGGGAGAGGTTGCCTACGTATCCTTTCGGAATCAAGTCAGAACGCAGTTCAGGTTAAACTTTGTTTTGTTTTGTTTTGTTTTTGGTTTTCTTTTCTTTTTTTTGGCTTTGGATTCCAAAGAGGGTAGCCAAAGAAATGTAACCCGCTCGAAGGGTTTACAAAGAGGGTTGGTAGCATTTGGGTAGCGGGAATAAAAGCCTTCAATCATTTCGACATATAAGGACATCACTGAAGCAAACTCAGACATAATATCTTTTGACAGCATCTGCATTCACAACTGTCTCAGGATCTTGTCCTTCCACATCTCCCAAGTATAATGCTCCTCTCAGCAGTATCATCCTTATGATGTATGGTACCTTCAAATTAGGAGTGGATTTTCCTTTCGCTTCCTGGTGATGTGGAAGAATGCGTCTTAAAACCAACTGACCTACTTCAAAATTTCTTGATCGTACTTTCTTGTTGTAAGCACGAGCTATCCTTTGTTGATACAACTGTCCATGACAGACCGCAGCCATTCGCTTTTCATTAATCAAAGTTAACTGCTCCAATCGAGTCTTAACCCATTCGTTATCTTCAATCTCTGCTTCAACAATCGTCCAAAGTGAAGGAATTTCTACCTCTGCCGGTATCACAGCCTCGGTTCCACAGACTAGCATGTATGGGGTTGCTCCTACCGATGTGCACACTGTAGTACGATATCCCAGTAAGGCAAAAGGTAATTGTTTATGCCATTGTCTGGAACTCTGGATTGTCTTTCTAAAAATCTTCTTAATGTTTTTGTTTGCTGCTTCAACGGCACCATTGGCTTTGGGCTGATAAGGAGTGGAGTTCATATGCGTTATTTTGAATTGCTCTTATATTTCTTCCATCAAACAACTATTCAGATTCGCAGCATTGTCTATGATGATAGTTGCAGGTATACCAAAATGACAGATAAGATTTGAGTGTACAAAATCTACCAAGGCTTTCTTAGTGACCTATTTGAGAGCGACGTCTTCGACCCATTTCATGAAGTAATCGATAGCGACCAGTATGAATCGGTGCCCATTCAAAGCTTTCGGCTCAATCGGGCATATGACATCCATTCCCCAAGCGACAAATGGCCACGCCACTAACATGGGATGTAGCTCAGTTGGAGGTGCATGAATCAGATCTCCATGCACCTGACATTGATGGCATTTCCGGAAAAAAATTGAAACAATCTTTCTCCATGGATATCCAATAATACCCAGCTCGAAGGATTTTCTTGGCTAAGACATACCCATTCATATGAGGCCCACACACTCCTGTGTGTACTTCGTGCATGATTCTTCCTGCTTCTTCGGCATCAACTTACCTTAAGAGGTTAAGATCCGTGGTTCTTTTATACAAGACCTCGCCGTTCAAAAAGAAACCACCTGCATGTCGCCTAATGGTCCTCTTTTGATCTCCAGTAGCATGTTCAGGGTATTCTTCTTTTTTCAAGAATCTCCTGAAATCGTAGTATCATGGCTTGACGTTTGGTCCTTCTTCGATTGCATTGCAATAACCGTGTCTTTCCCTGATTTGGATTTCCAAAGGATCGACATGGGTGTTGCCTGGATAAGGTAGCATTGAAGCTAAAGTGGAAAGTGCGTCAGATAGTTCATTGTGACATCGTGGGATATACCTGAACTCTATCGATGCAAATTGCTTGCTGAGAATATTCACATGTTGTCGTGAGGGAGGAGCTTAATGTCCCGAGTTTCCCATTCACCTTGTGATTGTTCGGTAACCAGATCTGAATCTACCATGATCAACAAATCTTCAACACCCTGATCAATTGCCATGTTTATACCCATAATGCAAGCTTCATACTCAACCGTATTGTTCGTGCAAAAGAAACAGAGCCTAGCTGTAGCTGGGTAATGATGACCGACAGGAGAGATCAAGATTGTCCCAATCCCTACGCCTTTAGCATTTACCGCCCCATCGAAGAACATTTTCCATGCATGACTGTCATCAGAAACAACTTCTGTCGTGTTCACCTCTTCATCAGGAAACTATGTATTCAA
This sequence comes from Nicotiana noctiflora, assembly GCA_032618575.1. Classification (NCBI taxonomy): domain Eukaryota; kingdom Viridiplantae; phylum Streptophyta; class Magnoliopsida; order Solanales; family Solanaceae; genus Nicotiana; species Nicotiana noctiflora. Next base: position 61,302 of record JASVEL010002340.1, on the reverse strand, counting down.
TGGTTGATACTCCTCGTCGATCGGGTTTTTGGCCAAGTGATTTGACCAACGCTTGGGCTTTCATTGCCGTGCGAGTGATAGAGACTATGTCAAACTCAGTGAGCAGGATTTGCCATTTTTCCAATCTTCCAGTGGGCATTGGTTTTTGGAATATATACTTCAAAGGATCCAACCGGGTAATGAGGTGAGTCGTATGAGCTTGGAGGTAGTGTCTCAATTTCTGAGCGACCCAAGTTAGAGCACAACACATTCTTTCTAGCAAAGTGTACGTGACCTCATAACTAGTGAAATTCTTGCTCAGGTAGTATATTGTCTGTTCTTTCTTCCCTGTCACATCACGTTGTCTGAGGACACAGCCAAAAGAGTTTTCCAAGACTATTAAATACAAGAAAAAAAGTCTCCCTGGCTCTGGCGGGACTAAGACTGGAGGGTTTGACAAATATTCTTTGATTTTCTCGAAAGCTTCTTGACATTCAGTTGTCAACTTGATTGCAGCGTCTTTCTTCAGCAACTTGAATATGGGCTTACATGTAGAAGTCAATTTGGCGATGAACCTACTTGATGTAGTTTAGTCGGCCCAGAAGACTCATTACGTCTTTCTTTGTTCTGGGAGGAGGTAGATCCCGGATGGATTTTATCTTTGTGGGATCCAATTCAATACCTCTTCTACTGACTATGAAACCCAAGAGTTTACCTGATGGGACTCCGAAAGCGCATTAGGCCGGATTCAACTTCAACTCGTACTTCCACAACCTCTCAAAGAATTACCTCAAGTCTCGCACATGATCGCCCTAAGTTTTGGATTTGCTGATCACATCATCTACGTACACCTCTATTTCCTGATGTATCATGTCGTGGAAATGGCAGTCATAGCTCTCATGTACGTTGCTCCAGCATTTTTTAAACCGAATGGCATGACCCGGTAGCAGTAAGTTCCCCAAGGTGTGGTAAAAACGGTCTTCTCGGTGTCCTCTTCATCCATCAACACTTGATGATATCCCGCATAACAATCCACAAACGATTGTATCTCATGTTTGGCACAGTTATCAATGAGTATTTGGATGCTCGGTAAAGGAAAATTATCTTTAGGACTTGCTTTATTCAGATCTCGATAATCCATGCATACTCGAGTCTTTCCATCCTTCTTTGGCACAAGCACAACATTAGCTAACCACGTGGTGTATTGTACCACCCGAATTACCCCTGTTTTTAACTGCTTAGTGATTTCTTCTTTGATTTTATCACTGATGTCAGTTCTGAACTTTCTTTGCTCCTGTTGCACTGGGTGACAGTCAGGGTAGATTGGCAACTTGTGCACCACTAGATCGGCTCCTAATCCTAGCATGTCATCGTAAGACCAAGCAAACACATCTTTAAATTCAAACAAGAGCTGGATTATCGCATCTCGAGTTTTCTCATTTGTGTGGATGCTTATCTTGGTCTCTCGGACCTCTTCAGCAGTTCCCAAATTAACCGATTCAGTATCATTCAAATTCGGCTTAGGTTTATTCTCAAAATGTTCCAACTCTCAATTTATTTCCCTAAAAGCCTCATCTTCATCGTATTCCAGTTCTTGGTTCATTACTTCCAGATTAGGTAGCGTGTTCAGATTTGAGCATAAAGTCCGTAAGCATGTCATGTTATTTAAAGCCGCATTATTAGGACTGAAATGAAACAATAAATAACAAAAATTAGAAAGAGTGCAAAATGATGAAATATTTTTTTCATTTTCTTGGAATTTTCTGAAGATAAACAAAGTTACATTTGGAAGACTGAAAATACAAGAAAACAAAGACAAACATCCAAGTTACGTCCTGAAGTAACTTGTGATGAAAGAAAAGTGACAGGACAAATCTACCAGAACTCCCGCCTAACTGGGAATGGTGTGGCCTTCCAATTTTGCAATTTGGCTTCTGGGCCCACATAGAGCAGCTCAGTGGTGCTTGTACCTTCTCCCAATTGAACCATGTTAACATCGTAAAGCATTTCCCTCATAGCCCCACATATGTCTTCGATTTCCTCTGATGTGAAGACCTCATCTTCTTCTTCTTGACTGTATCTGGGTTGAACAAAAGTTAGGTACAAATGTGGCAATGGTCATGGTAGAACCCATCCCTTTTCCTTCCTTTTATTGGCCATTTCTCGTCTTCAAGGGTAGGATGAAAGCCTACTCCAAAGAACTTTTCAGCTGTGTGCAAAGTTATTAGCTTTGATACTCCTTGCAAGGACTTTCCCAAACCTTTTCCTATTTGGAAGCCGTGTTTGATCATTTCTTTTGCCACCATGATGGAGGCATTAGACAAAAAGGGTTGGGGGAAAGGGTTCCTTTCTTCGTGTTGGTCTGCTAATACAACCTCGAAAGCTTGATAAACAATGTGTTCGCTTCCTTCTTGCGCTTTTAAGCATTGGATGGATGGGTCCCGATAGATCGACTGCTCGTCCTCCCCGTGGACCACGATTTCTTGTCCATTGTGTTCAAACTTTAGCATCTGATGGAGGGTAGAGGGTACAGCCCCAGCTGCATGAATCCATGGTCTTCCCAGAAGAAAGTTGTAGGATCACATCAATCTCCCCGACCGTGTCTCTCTTCATACCATCAAAGGCTCGCACGCATATGTTGTTGGGCCGAATTCTTTCAGCTCCAATTCCTATGCGGTCTAGAGTGGAAAGCGGGCATACATCTACTCCTGAACCCCCATCCACCATGACTCTCTTCATGTAGTAGCCTTCACATTTGACAATTAAATGCAAAGCTTTGTTGTGGGCCGCCCCTTCCACAAGAAAATCAGTCTTACTGAAAGAAATTTGATTGACTGCGAAGAACCTCTCCACCATTCTTTCAAGTTGTTCAGATGAAATCACGACAGGCACATATGTTGTCTTGCTATAACCTAGTCTTACTCACTCCTACCTCCCTTCCTGTTTTCATTTCTTTCTTTTTTGAGAATATCTGCCCTACTACCTCTGCTCTTGTTCGGGCCCAGGGAATCCCTTGCTTTTGGCTAAGGTTTTATTTCCCTTTTTTCATTCCCCCACTCAAAACTACAAATTAACAAACACTACTGGAACTGCACGACAGCAATACCATAACAGATATACTTACCAATAAGAGAGAGTGAGACTGGCCTACCCAAGAGAGAGAATGCAAGAGTGACTCCCCCTATCACTTATAGGCCGGAAGAAAAAAATTTCCCACGGCCTTATTTACCAAGCTCGGGACTAGAGGAGCATTTTTGGAATTTGAGGTATCTCTTGTAATGTAAAGAGGATAAAGTCTCATTCATATAGTAATGTCCCTAGATTGCGCCCTATTTGAGACTAAGGCAGGTTTGGAACCCTGTCCTATCACTTTATCAAATCCTTAGCTCTCTTCTTTAGTGCAACTGCCCTATTCCTACCATGGGAATATCTATCCTTCTTTTTTCTTTCATATCTATAGTTTAGGATAGAAAAGTAGATGGTCTCGTATATGAAGAAAGAGATTGTTGATGTTAGTAGACTAATCTATTTATTGGTAGGGAATTTCTTCCTGTGACCGCCTTTCCTACCAAAAAGCTAACCCAACAAAATCCGGGTTTTTTCTAGACTGGACCTTCGGGATTTTTATAGGGTTCATACATGCATTGATCCAGTCAAAGAATCTGCTCCAAAGTGACTATTCCGCCTAGCCTATCTTCCTGCCCGCCTCCGTTTCTCTATGCTCGGTTCCACAATCAATCGCAAATCCATCTATTTGAGGGAGGTCCAATTCCGCGCTCATCTAATTTCTTAGAAGGGTTCAAGAACCCCTTTACATCTAGGGCTCATCGAATCCCTATTCTGTGTATATTTAGGAACAGGGCTATCAAATGGTCGACTGCAAAACCCATCAGGGTTCAAAAATAGTATACTATTATGATGCCCTCGATCGGCGATCGTTCAACGGACTACTTTTGTGATGTATGTCACATGAAGTAGCTCAGCAAGCCTTGCAAGAAGTACATGCTTCAGTAATAGAGGCATAGTAATAGTTGTTTTCTGGTTGGTTTTGCTCTCTACCTTCTCATGGTGGGATGGAAACAAGAGAGGTCAACTGGAGTGGAAGCCAAAGGACGGGGCTGAGAATCTGTGATCAATCCGAAGAACCACTCCCAGATACGATTCTGCTCCGCCTTGGTACTACCATGAGATTCTTGCCCGACTTACTTTTGGCTTAAGAAGGCTGCTGTGAGAATGAGAATCACTTCGGAACTCTAGGGTAATGGGCATTTTAGATCGGGATCTAAAAGCTCTCCAACATGTTGCGAAGCCTTCGGCTATGAGAGGGTGGATGTAATTCAGCTCGAACATAGTGACAGGGGTAACAGACTATTACTGTTCAGTTCATGTGACGAACCGAATCATTGTTAGGTCCCGAATTCTGCGAAGCACCGGATCTAGATCAAGATCTCCATTACGTCATATGATATATCGATCCGGAGAAGTTACTTTCAGTTCTAGTCATTCATTCTGCTCCTATCTAAATTGATGCTAGGCCGCTTCACAGAGGTGCGCTTCGCTCGACCACATGATGAACATGTTTTAGGCTAACTGCACGTCGAGCGCTTAAGCGGAGCTTGTGGTCACTCATTCCTCGCATGTCCGAAAGAGCTTCAGATTGGATTCAACACTACATACGATATTCCATTCAGACTCCCCTTATGCCTTTTACTGCTCCACAATGCATTCTCCAAAACAAAACTCAAGTGAGGGAAAGAAGCCCGCATTCCCTCTCTTCTTTCCCTTATCGCTAGGGGCCTTGCCCTTTTAAATTAACGACTACATTCGATTCTGACAACGGGTAAAGCTACTACCCAGCCCTACCTTTATGCAGGAATTGACCAAATAAGGAAGATTGTGACCCCCAACGTAAAAGGAATGGCATTTTCGGGGAATAGCCCGCTTAAATAAACTAGATTTAAGAAAGGGAGGATATCCGAAAGGCTTAGAGAATGGGATAAACTACTCAGGATATCCTGATAACTAACCCACCTCGAGCTGATTATGGGAAACCCATTTATGCCTTTGAATGAGAGTTTTGGGATTTGGGGCCAAACCCTCTTCTCTTTTTCGCCCATCTACCTCGGTTGCCTTGTCTTCTTCAATTGGAACATAACCCAGCCTATAATTTGACTTGTGATTCACAAAGTTTGGTGACCCCTTTCTCTTTCTTCCCCAAGCCATGTCCAGGGAAATCTCCCATCTCTATATGAGCCACATAATGATTTGCATAGGATAAAAAGAAAGGGGCACCCTTTCTATAGCATTAACAAACTGTAACCCGGTTAGATTAAATCCTGCATTGTCATCCTTCACCTCGAATAAAGTTGTCTCCCTACTCAGAATCTCCATGGATAGTAAGAATTCCCCCATCTCTTGGCATCTTGATCTTTTGTTGTAACGAAAAAGGAAGAGCACCCAAAGGCATGGTTACATGGCCTACTTGATAACAGATTCAAAGAAGCAGGGATATCTAGCACATGGAATTCAATATTCGCAATGCAACCACTGGCCCTCACTCAACCCTCAACCATTTTGTAGCCTCTTTCTAGGCTATGTTTGACTTCTTAAAAGATGAAAGACAACCGGAGTCTTTGCTCCCTGGTTAAGTCACATTCGATGTCGCAACTGATGCTTAAAAGATCTTCTTCTATCTTCTCCATCTACGATCGATCATTCTATGCTTCATAGAGGAGGGGGTTCCCAACTAACAAGGAAGCAAGATTCAAAATAAAGGTAAATTCTAAACTGGACCAAGATGGCCTATACACCAATTGACCGGCACCATTCCTGAAGAAACGAAGATTGTTGCAAGAAGACCCCCCACCAAGATATGTAAATGGCAGAAATTTTACAGCAGTGGAACGAACCTTGGGCTTGACATAACAGCACCTCACGGCTCCATTTCAAGATGAACAATGCGGCTAAGCGTGCATCTGGGGTGGACGTGCCGATGGATGGAGGCGGCTGCATGCTGCATCTAAGAGTTTAGTTCAATGAGACTAAATAACATGGCCTGAAACGAAGTTAACTCACTTTGCTTAACACAGGGCATTAGAGTAGGACTTCATTCTCACCCTCACCCGTCATCCAACATGGTTCGCACCAGTGTTATTTGACTCGCTTAGTCCATCGCTGCTTGGCTCTACTTCAACCACTACAACCTGACGATTCCCGTGCAGCTAAAAGAATGAGATAGAACACCTTTTCTAACATCAGGAGATGAAAGCAGTCAAGCAGGCAACAAAGTCGACTATTAGTCTTCACTGCCTCAAAAGTGCTAAAAAGAGCCCCTAGGCACAGACCCTTCCCCAAGGCACTAAACGCGTTCAGTTATCTTTCAAAGAGCTTATTCGAGAACAACCTATTCTAAAAGCAACCTATTTGAATTGAAAAACTGCTTCTTTTAGGGATGACTATTCTGCAGCGGTAATTGCAAATAGAAAAGGGGGATTTGTTTGATAGCCCTATTGACCAGGAGAGTCAGTATTACCGCAGCTTTGACTCTGTTGCAGGTATGAAGTGAGTTCCATACCATGAAAAAGATTTTAATGGGACCAAGAAGACAACCCACCACTGGAACTTGGTTTGCTCTCTCTCCGCTCGTTCCCACCTGTCTTCTTCCCACTATAGTGAAAGATATTTCACTTCACCAAAGCAGGAACCTCGCTTACCTTAGAGGCTAGTTAGTCTAACCACATGGCTCCCCTTCTGCTTTCTCACCCACCGTAAACTCTTACTACCTTCAATATTATCAAGAATATTTAGACCTTATAGCTCTTAATCAAACCTTTGATCTCACGCCAAATTTTACTATTGGGATTTCCTATACAGGCCTAGGCCCTCTTAATATGTTGTAACCATTGTTGATTAGACTCGAAGTGGTTCAGATCGGTGAAGTAGGCATCAATACCTCTGCCAATATCGGCATCTTCTTCTATCTAAAGGGGAAGGTTCCCTTGCTTATATTAAGAGAGAGTTACTTCTATAATGGTATTTATCTTGCTTTCGCAGAGGTCAAAGTGTTTTTCTATAGACCTCCACTCCTTAGAAGAAATAAGATCTTTCCACTCCTTTTTTTCCAAAGCTGCCCATATCTCATTTTGTAAGACTTCGCCTTCGACCACCGAAGTTCCTTCCATGGGTGGATTCTTGGGAACCTGCGGTAGCTCCTGTTGCCCCGCGTTCGACATGATTTGAATGACCTCTAAAAAGGGTTCTACGGCCTGTAAAAGTTCATTAAACATGATGGTTTGGTTCATTCTTTGACTGCTCTGCTCCCCCAAACAAAAAGAGAGACTTTTTTAGATATATGTAGTTGCTTGGTTGTTGACCAAGGAAAAACATGGGAATAATTGGACGTAACATTCTTTAACCGCTTATTTACGATAAAACTAGTTGGATGAAAATAGTGCTCCTAAATGAAGCCTTTCTATTTTATACATATGATATATGATACCACATGACACAAAGAATATAATTTGTATCTTCAAATGGCAAAAAGTCTGGTTTGAAGTAAAGGAACCCACGGGGCAGTAACTAGAAGGGAGGAATTCAAACCCGGTATTCAGCCATTTGGAGAAGAGTTGAGTTGCACCAAAAGACTTACAATTAAGTTCACTCAACTTCGCGGCGACATTCCGGACTCATGGTTGGAGTGGAAGAAAAGTATTGTTTTGTCGCAACAGCTATTGGGATTGATCGAGTTTCAGTGGGGATAAGATCTTTGCAGCTGCATGTGCGAGCGGGACGATTCCCACCTCCAAACATAAGTTTCACAGATTCCACAAGATTATTTTTTAAAGCCTATGATGCTCTGGAACACATACAGAATGTTACCTACCGCTGACGCCTACCCGCAAGCTAGTAGACTTAACATACCAGAAATCACAAAGCATAGCTCCCCTTATCACCTCCAGAGTCACAACGGATTTCGACAGTCAACTTCAGGACATGTAACTTCATGAAAGAGGTTAGAGAGAAAGCTCCTCAAAGCAGCTGTCATATTATTATACGATACCACTTGCCATGGATAAGAATCCGATTCTCTATCTACGAATTGAGGAAAAAGGGGGGAGCTTGAAAAGGGTGAATCTTGAGCTTTCTTTACTTATTCAATTGATAGTTTGATTGAGGGCGAGTGGAGACAAGTCACTAACTACAGTGCCAAGGAAAGCAATTGCATGTATCAAGCATAGTGGCATGCTCTGTAGCCGGGGAATGAGCAATTAACTTAACTCTCCTTCGTTCGGCTTCACTTTCAACCTTCCCTAAAGCGAAGGAAAGAATCTGAGTGGAAGAGCCCCTAGCTGTAGTAGTGAAAGTAGTAGTAGCGTTCAGTCTTTTCTTTTTGCTATTACAGAAGCAATAGGCTTGGATAGGCGTGATAGCTTGAAGAAGGAGTACCGGGATCAAGGCCATTCTTATTTGACTTTGACTCTGTTGGAACTGGCTGGCTTTTATTTTTTATGGTGCTTCTCTATTGAATCTTGTTCCTACTACCTTCCTAAAGAGATAAGTGATGTCACAGATTAAGCTTTCCAAGTTGTTTATTTCCAAAACCAAACACCCTACCTTTTCTTCGACTTTGTATCTAGATCTTTATTTAGAGGGTGGTAGCCCTATACCCTTTAGCTTCCATTTTACCATCAGATGCTTTTTTAGCTTCTCGGAAGGGGTCTGGATCCTATTGTCGAAGCTCATAATTCTGGGTTTCGTGTATCAATGCTTCTATATTAGTGTTAAGGGTGTGGTCGAAGATCAGGCTTGACTGACCGACTTCATTGACGACGCATTTCGTTATGGGTGGTGTTTCAGTAATTATGCGTGGCCTCTAATGTCTTGGTAGCCTTTAGTCACTTTTGCTTTCCTATATTTTCACATAGGATTCTAAACCTTCCCCTGATCTACGATCACCCTAGTGTGCACTTTTTTGTAAAAGTTAGTTGGTTTGGCAAATTATTAAGTGGCAGCTCTTTCTACGGATTCGTCTGCTGATGAGGATTCTGATGTTTTGGATGGAGATAGTTATGTTGATGCTGATGCCAAGACTTATCCCACTATGGATACAAAAAGACAGAAAAGGGATTATTCCTCCTTTTCAGGATTTCTAAATTCATTTTCGTCCTTCCCCGAGCCCACCTTTAGCCCTTTCTTCAACTACTATTGTGGTAGGAACACATTCTTCAAGCAGGAGAACATTCTTATTTGAAAGAAATTTAAAGCTAGGATAGTTGCGCTGCTATCTTAATCTTCTAGTTTGTCGCGTCCTCTTGATGCTTCCTGAGGAGATACTGAAGAAGCACGTAATAGAGACGGCGAGAACTTATGACAAGGTGCAACCTTAAATGGAATAAGGTGGAAGCAGAGTATGAAGATTTGTCACAAACAAGAAGGAATGGGTGAGGCATTGACACGTGTAAATCCTTTAGCAAGTAGGAGGGCCATCAAATTTCAGAAGTGGTGATAGCTGACGCTTCGTATTCAGCTTCGGCACTAGCACGGGCAACTGTTGGTTTTTTTTTAGAGCCCCAAGAAATTAGATTATCACCAAAGTAAATGTAGAATCCACTGGTCGAGCCACTAATTGTTGGACAACCAGCCCCGCATAAGAGTAACAAAAAAAAGTGTTGAGATAGGGCGATGAGGAAATCTAAGACCATAACATAATGGAGAGTGTCTTTAAATACCTTAAAATGTGTTTAAGACACTGATCATGAACAGTGATGGGATTGGACATAAACTGGCATGCATGATAAACAGCATAGCTGAGGTCCGGTCGAGTCAGAGTGATATATTGGAGAGCACCAATGAGGGAGCTAATCTTCTAACTTTTGCGGGCGAGGACCGCTCGGCTATGGCGCGTCAGAGGAGCTAAAAGCCACATGACTCTAAGGAGAGGAGCTTCGAGTGACTTTTTTCTTTGCTCTTTGACAACCCTAACAATTCACTTGAAGCTCTGCCCTTTGCTTTGCCTCGTGATGTCTTCCTCTAGTTTCCCCCACATAATAGCCAATAGGCCGAAAAAGGTTGCAGTCAATTGCCCTTCCCGTTATCATCAAACAAAAGACTACCATACAAGCCTTTTGCCGGCAAACTACCCTCGCCTGCCTCATCTATAGGCATTTCTATCCACCCGCGCGCGAGATCAAATTAACTACTGTACTACCATCATTTTTAAGGTTTTTTTATTCAAAAGGATGGAGAATAAATAGCTTATTCATAATCTTATAGGCCCCGCACCGCTTCATTCAATTGCTCTGTCATAAAGAAAAGGAAGGAACTTTTTTTTTTATCAATAGCTTGAACCTTCCTTCCTTTCTTTTCCAGGCGGGGTGGCCCGATCACTAGTAGATCTCTCAACGGGAGCCTCATTTTGTGTAGAGGAAATAGCTTCAGTGGATCCGGATGATTAAGTCGTTATGTCTGTCGATACCCACCTACTCAGAGTACGGGTAAGGGCTCACTTGTTCATTGTGTCATTGCATGCTTTTTGGTAGATCCCCCACCTCCCACGGCTAGAGCCAGCACCAGGAGCCTAGAATTGTATAGGCACCAGTTCATTCAGTCAATGAAGGTGCAGTCGGTTTTGACGATTATGCCATTACAAGTGGATGTTCAGTTGGTTTAGCGAAAGATGTAGTCGATGGGGTAGAGGTTCTGGATATACTCGTCTAGCTCCTCATTGCCCCAACCATCCCTGTAGGCTCCCTGCTCCGCTATAGCAACAACTGTCCAAATCATTTGACGCTTCTTCTCACTGAGCAGCCCCTCAACTTCCACTTCAAGTTCTGGGAGCTCCGGCAGGGGGACTTGAGTATCAACAGAACCTTCCCTTTTCTTCTCTCTTCTTTCCCTCATCTCCCAGGCCTCAACCTAATTTGCTCCATTTTGCTCAGTTGGGGAGCGAAAGTACCCTCGAGTGGTGTATGGGCTGTGATCCACAAACTGACACAAGGGACTCACCCTTTACTTGGGAATAGAGAGGGGAAACATTGCATGTCACAAGAGCAAGGAAGGGTTGGAACCCTACTGCGAGAGGGACGCCCCGGGAGCCGGGATTTTAGAGATGATGCCTTTTGGTGAAGCCAAGTTAATTTCGGGCCACCAAAACCTGCAACTGATGAGAAGGCTCTATGGAGTGAAGGGAAGCGTGTACGTTGTCACACTCCCTGCCTTCCAAAGGTGCCTAGAGGATGGGCCAGATGCAACAGAGCGACGACCAGGGAGCGGGTTCCCCACTGGAAGGGGGATAGGAGACGACCATCTCAAGGCACATCACGACCTACAGGCAACACCGGCGAGACCTGGGAAGGTAACCCGATTGGGTGTCAGAGGATCCATAGTACCTACAGCCTCCCGGACATCATATTCATCCTTTTTGAAAGAGAGGGGAATGGATCTCTTTTCTGCAACGAAAAAAATGGAGCAGATTTGACTCGGCATAACCTAACGATACATCCAATACCAATGATCTGTGCCTAGAATGCGTTGCTAGATCTCTGCTCTAGAAAGTTATATAGGCAACAACGAACGCGCTTTGACCCCGAGCTTCCCTTTAATTCCTTTTTTTTAGAAAAGATCATCAGAGAGGAGACAACCCGCTCAAAAGACCCCAATTTTCCGACCAAGGCAATCAAATATAGCCGGCGGGGGCGCGACTTATGTCCGTGGCCCTATGCCCGACCATGCCGAGGTGTGATACCAAAAGAGCCATCGCAACCACTGATCTACCCACTGGCCTAGAAGAGTGTGCTCCTCTATCTCGCATTCACCATCGAATAACAGCTCATCTGGAAAGAGCCTTATCTCCTTAGGCTTTAATTCCCTTCAAAAGAGTGAATCGATCATCTTCGCCTTCAAATAGGGATTGAGAGGCTTTCCCCTACCCAACCTGAATTCTAAGGGTAATCGATGTGAACCATATAGTTTAGAAGCAGCCACTTTCAGTCGTTCCCAACGTTTAGATTGAGTAGACATCAAAGGGGAAAGAAGACGATAGCCTACACCAGCTAAGCATTATAGAACAAACATTGAAATGCTATATTTACCCGCTAACTGACACAAGGAAAGAGTCGATCGACAGGGTATCAATGCCCCAAGAGATATCGGGGAAATATCAATTTCCATGTCCTTAGAAAAATCGAAATAGAAGTAGATGTCTTCTTTTTTACCGAGGGAGTAGGTATGGTGCACACTTACTATTTCTATGAGTTCCCTTTGGCAGGTCAATTAGGCAAAGGATCAAATTCTCGCGATATCCAGACATCGTCCTGGTTGGAAGACAGGCGCCATTCTATGAGGCAGATTCGTTCCCCCGAAGTGGATGATTGTTCCTCTTTGGCAAAGGAAGAATATAGGTGGGAGCGAGCGGAGCGAGAGCAAAGCAGGCTCAAGTGGTGGGTTGTCTTTGCGATCCCATTTCATCGACATAGTCAGAAGTAATGGATGTTGTAAATGCACAAGTGAAACATGAATGAGTATAGGTTTTGGGGGATGTAATTTCGATCTAAACACTGAAACCCATATCTTTATATACGAAATTACTTCAGGAGCTAGATTAGTTGGCAACGGAGTTAAGCTATATTAAGGGAATCGTTTGTCTCAATCAATCAAGAATGTTATGTATTTCAGGAGCTAGATTAGTTGGCAACGAACAAGTAAGAATTGCCTCAACCAAAATTGATGGAATTGGACCTAAAAAAGCCATTCAGGTTCGTTATTGATTAGGTATCAGTGGAAACATAAAGATAAAAGAATTCACTAAGTATCAAATCAACCAAATTGAACAAATGATAGGTCAAGATCATGTTGTTCATTGGGAATTGAAAAGGGGAGAACGAGCAGACATCAAACGATTAATTTCGATTTCTTTTTATCATGGAATTCGTCATCAAGATGGATTCCCCTTACGCGGTCAACGAACTCATACTAATGCTAGGAATTGTCGCAAGCTAATTCGGAAATGAAATAAGTCTATTGAAAGCCCTTGGTACTTGTCTGATCAATCACACTGATAGATCCAATAGTTCACTGAAATTTTTGTGAATGATCGTGACAGCTCTTCAAATACTATTTAGTCTGATCTGATATGTCGTTGAAACAAAGTGATTCCGTTCTGTCTCTATTTTCTTTTCGGATTCCGAGGATGAGTCGGCCGATCCTAACATCATTTATGAGGAGCCGGACGACGAAGCCTCCTCCTCAGATAAAGATGTCTCCGACGCTACTCTCCCGGCAAGAACAACTTTTTCTATTGTGATTGTTTTGGCGAGTTCGGTAAAGAGGGACAAAAGAGAGATGCTTTCTATTAGTCAAAAGCGGACATCGCCCCCATGCTCCCACGGTCCGCTTACCGAGTAATAGAAAGGAAGGACACGGGGCTAGAGCAAGTTGGGTTGGGGTATAGAGTCGTAAGCGTGGTGGGGGTGACAGAGGACGTGCTCGTCCGGTTCATAGAAGGATACGAAAAAGTACTTACTTGTTAGGAACTTTCACTCCTCCATATTCGAAATATGCCTCTCTAGGAGCATTACGATTTGCAGCCCAAATGGTCCCTTTCGAAGTCTCTATTGGTCTTATTCTTATTGTGCGCCTTGTGAGCGCGTTTGGATCCATGAAGGCAATCAATCGGATGTTCCCCTAACCCAACCCGAGAACTGACTAAAGGGAACAGCAGCATGGGGAATGTCCGCATCTCGTCGCAAGGCTCATTTTGAGTTGTGGGTCATAAGGCGGGCAGCTTTATCTGATAAAAGGTCGAGGCACAAGGGTCCTGGTACTATCCAGGTGCGAATAACCATGGAGGTGACTGCAATGAGCAGAAATATCACTCACGGGCCTAAACATCGATAAAGCACTCGAACGTGAGAGGATGGGATCACCCAATGAATGGACGAGCTCAAAGGGGGGAGGGATCCAAGAACCATGCTTTCAGAGACCTAACCCAACCCGGTCCGAATCTTATCTAAACTGCGAGAATAACTGACTAAGTCATGCCATAAGAGGTCATTCTCCAAAAGGGACGGGGCCAAGCCTTTTGGGTTTTTATGTAGTTTGGGTGACAGATCGGCCATAGGAGTACTCTGGGATATAAACCAGGGCAACAAAAGTGGAGCATACGACGATGTTTTCATTTCGTTGAAGTCCCCGGCAGAGGAAAGGGCTATAGGTGATGGCGCGTTCTGCTATTTATGATGAGAGGGGCATCGAAATCCTTTCTATTGGTTCTTGCGTGGCAGCTGGTATAGATGTTGAAAGTCGGGCCACTTTTTCGGGACCTATTCTATTAATAGGCGGTAAAGAGAAATTGGAAAGGGGCCGAGCTGACCGATGAGTTCCTTTTTAGCCTTTATTTAAAAGGCTCTCATGTGGAGCTAACATGGATGGATACATTCAAGTATAGCCAGATCAAGATGATATGGGACAGCCGTTCAAAGACCGCAGCGGGTGCACTATAGGAAAGCCCGCACCCGCTAGCTAACATAGAAAGAGATTCCCGGATAGTAGTAGTCTCTATGTGAATCTCTTCTGGACTGGCCAGGACGAATCGGGGCACCACTTGGGATGGGAATGGCTCAGCCCACATGCATCATTTGATGAAAGCACTCTAGTCGCCTCCGATGATCGGTTTGTCAGCCACGCTTTCTCTCCCTTAAAACAATGCTCTGAACACGAAAGTGTGCAGTTCCGCCCCCTTCTCCCATGCTGAGTCACAGGCAGCGCCTCAGAAAGCACGAACGAGCCACATGCAGGGAAACTTGCACGTGTGTTTCTGGCCGGGGACCCCGGTATACTGTACTAATATGTGTATGTTCCCATAATTCGAGTGAGATTGTCATGGCATAAAAGCAGATATGGTCCGGTATTCCCTTGTTCCCTATATTGGAAATGTTTTTTATATCTCATCTAGCATACACTAATCGAGCTCCGTTTGTTCTCCCAGAAGCAGAAGCTGAATTAATTGTAGGCTATAATGTAGAATATGCGTGGGATGTGATCCTTAATAGTTCACTGTTGGCGGAAGCCAATGTCCTAGGGTCTCGGGGACTCATTCTGACTGAAATAAGGGGCGGGTCTTTACCAACTTCCAAATATTCTATTTTAGAGAAGCCAAAAAAGGTGAGCGCCTAGTGCGAAAGGTTTCTTTACTAAGTAAGATAAGACAAGAACCAAGGGCACAGCAGCTGCACGAAGTTGCTTCTTAGCGCATCCGTTTTCTTGCTCGTTAGCGTTTGACTAATAAGATAGAAAGAGCCTTTCTTGCTTGTATAGTAAAGTCTCACTTTTTGATTGGAGTAGGTGCTTGCTAGGGCAGGGCACTTTTCATTCTTCATTCGTAACTAACAAGTGTCAGGTCGGGGATTTCTGCCTTGTTATAAAAAATGGAGTTAAGTAAAGCAAACTCTCTCTTTTGAGGAGCACGGGCTTAGTCAAGTAGAGCCGGGTTGCACTGCTTGATGCTCTGATCGTAAAACAATCAGTGGGGCCATGCTGGTATGGCTGAATATGCGTTAGAAAGGTCAATCCCTCCCTTACGACACCAAAAAAACCGGGCCGAACTTTTAAATCGCCCGCTTCCATAGAACAATATTGTGGCAACGTAGACCTAAGTGGTCATATTGGATCCCTGGGAACCATCACAAGTACGGCTGGCCTATATGTATTTGAACAAAAATATCGTGTCGTCCAGCGGAGCCTAGAAGAAGGTGACTCGTGAAGACAGCTAACTCCTTTTCAATAAAAAATAATAGCCAAACCAACCCAGCTGGCTGGTCAATTTCAGAGATCTTATCGTCCGGCAAACCGGAGACGGACGACCGCGGTTCTGGCCTTACCAGCACCGGAGGTGTACTAATCAATGAACCCATAAAACCAACTTTCTTTTATGACAAAATAAACCAAACCTAAGCGGTCACGACATCTTGTTGATATTAATTGAGGAGTATGATGTAGTTTAGCTGACTTAATCCATCCATAAACTTAGATAGCGGTAACCTTCGTAACCAAAGCGTCACGACAATATCCAAAGGTGGCCTTTTGATTCTTAAGTAGGGGGGCAAGGAGGAGCACATAGGAATGCCGACCACTACATAAGACACTAGTGGTTGAGATAAAGCGAGCAACACCTTGTATAGGATGGGCGGAGCTTTAGGAAGCAAGCCCCTATCAGAGAAAGCCATTGCGCGCTAGCCTAGCTAGCTAACATTTTTTAGCTGGCTGTTATGTTAGTTGTAGCGTGCCTTCCCTCATTCTCTCACTTTGGAAAGATTTTTTAGTATTTTCTTATGATGACCTGGTCGAGAGAGTACGATACATCGGTGTAAAAGATTTCTTTTTTCTGTGAGCTTGGTTTACTTGATCGAAGGGTGCAATAGAACTTGAAGGAGAGGAATAAATACCTGGTCTATAATTTTTACAAAAGGAGGACCACTATTGGGAAATATATTCCTCCTCTTGGTCGTCATCAAAGAAGTTGACATCCGAGGCTTCCTCTTTCCCTTTAAAATAAAACCGGTAAAGTCCATCCTAAATTTCAAAATCTACATCCAACACAAGAGGTTCTTGATGAGAACAAATTGTAAGGCATTGATAGATGCCCTTAAGAAAGATGTCCCTCGCTGCAAAACATATTTTCGCTAGATTGCAAGCCCCTCTTTGACTTTGATATAGAACACATAAAGGAGGAGAGTCACAGTCTCCCTTATTTCCTAACAATAAAATTCTTTTTTGAAAGGCCACTAACAATGCGATATTCCATAGATAAGCAAGAACGGAAGCCTCTCTATTTATTTATGGTGTACCGGCTTGAATTCACTTTCACTTTAGGAAAGGATTTCTTTCTCCTCAAAGTAGGTGTTTTCTCCACAGCACGAACAGGTCGAGATGCGACGTCAATCACATCGGGTGGGGCCATTCTCCCATAGTAGAGCTTGAAGCAAGGGTCAAAATTTTAGGTGGGGGCCTCTGTCGATAGAGCTAAAGCAGTCATTCATTTATCCACTCTCGACATACTAAGGAAAAAGTTTGATCCAACTACAAAACAAATATAGAAATAAACATCAACAATATCGGACAAAGCGCCCGCTCTAAAAAACTGCCCTCCAGCATTCGTCCTTCAAACTATCCATCAATCATCCAACACAACCAACCACTCATAAAAGAGAAATGAATTAAAGAAATCAGCTCCAAGAGAAAAGTCTCAATTACAGTTTAAAAGGATAGGAGTAACTAAAAGGATAGTGAGACTGAGAAACATTTGTTTCAAAAGAGAGAAAAACTAAGATGACGTTTGTTCTCTTCCTCTGTGCATCTCTGTGATGGGACTCATCATAAGCTTTTTTTTCTCAAGCTCTGAATAAGCTTTTTTTTATCCTTTTCTTCGTGTTCTATTGATCTGAAGCATCCAGCAGCGCCTCACCGGTTTCGAATTCTAACACAAAATGGCCAAAGAATCAATTAGTAATATGCCTTCTATTGCCAAAAGACCTTATCTTCTCCTCTTGGTAAAAAGAGCCTCCATTTTGAGTTCGACAAAGTGAAAGAATCGATTCGATCATTCAAGTTGGATATCATTTATCTACGCTAGGATCCGACCTACATGAACTTCTTTCTTCTCTTATGATGTTTCTAATAGCGAGAAATATAAATAATGGGGAATAGAATACAAGTGTTGAGTACCAACTTCTACTCTTGTGAAAGGTAGGCCTAACCTCTTCCTTTCTATTTAGAAAGTGAAAGTCCTTGCCGGTGTGACAGTATGAGTAGACGGTGCTCCTCTCTTTCCGGGTTCATAATCATTGCTATATGCAGTTAAGGGAATATCGCCAGTTCTTTGAAAAAGCGATCCGCTTACTTTACCCCTCTCCTTTCAGTCGAGTCACTTCGTCCCTTTGGGGAGGTTTAGCCTAGCCTTCAGGTCCCATAATATAAAATGGAGCTTACCGGTTTATAGAATTGAGAAATATATGTCCTACCAAGGCTGTATGGAATAGAATGAAGGGTTAGGGTTCTTGCGGGAAGAAGGACAAACAGGGCCCCTACTGGTCCTTATCTTATCACGCCACACATGGAGACATCTCAAACAGGTAAAATGGTTTGGGAAGACGGGGGAAAAACATCCATCGTTTAGGTTTTTGAGTAGCTAAAGTTAAGATAGAATAGGTCATCACATCCTAGGGTTGAAGAATGAGCAGCTTTAAAAATGAAATGTCAAGCAGGAAGGAGAGTAGTAACGTCGTATTATCCATCCCAAGCAGTAGCAGGCCAGGCACTGGTCTTTCTATCTTCTGGCTGTTCCCAGAAGGAGTTTCCGAGCTTTTGAAATAATAGCAGTGGCACTCTCTTTCTTCCATAGAGAAGGAACGTATCCTTAGACTTTTGGAGCTTTGGCTTTTGTTTGGACCTGTACTAGTCCGAGAAGTGAGAGAACTAGGTTGGAAGATGCTGGTTCGAGACGACCTGGAAAAATGCTAGTAAGAAGGAGGCTAGTTTGCTAGGTTGTACATCTCTCCCTTATTCTTTATAGAGGGATCCCCTAAATTAAAATAAGATCTTTCTCCGCTCCGTCAAAAGCCTAATTGAAACAAATCAGCTTTTACTGTTCTCCTGCCTTTGCTCTTGAAGATCCGCTCTTGAGGACCTCTATCTCTTTCTTCAAAGCCTCATTCGAAGCCTGTCAGTCTTACATACAGTATATTACCTGCAAGTTCATCTTCTTTGGTAGAATATTAGATTAGTCAGCAATCCAAGTTCCAGCTGGTTCTCAAACTTCAGAGGTGGCCTTACTTCCTTTTTAAAGCAAACATGTGGACATAAAAAAATGAAATTAATTGAATAGAGGAAGAATAATATGCAGCGGATTCAATAGCAGCCGATTCAATTGTTCAGCTACTTCGAAAAAACTTTCTATTATAGCTATGTAAGGGGACCGGCTTCCCTTTTTTGAATCACCTCCTACCTTAAGGTAGAACCACTGCTGAATACCCCCAATCAAAAGGTCAAGGAGATTATATATCCCCAGAGTATGAAGAGCTGCTCGGGGGATCTCTCCCCTTGACCTAGGGTATACATTCAGATATGGAGGCATACCTAATTAACGGTAAGAGTAGAGATCTCCTCCCTCCTTCGAACCCTCTACCTCTACTTCCCTCCCGCTCATAAACAGCTTTCCAGCACGGAGAAAGAGATAAAGAAGAAAATTTTCAAATTCCCACAAATGGTTTGAATAAGCATTCCTTAGAGAGGGAATGTCGGATGAGACAATATTTGGCCTTCTTTCAGGAGTTGTAGATAGCATCACCTTTAGCTGGTAGTTAGCAAAGCAGTTATCCCCTATCAACGTATATGGTTGAGGGCAAACCGAGGTTTTACTCGCAGTTTCTATCCATGAATCTTCTTTCGCTTGGTTACGTGACTAGAGCAAATCATCTCTTGTGCTACTGTCTAATATATGTGTCAAAGAGCGGATTCTCTTACAGCGGATACGGGGCATGCCCCTGAGCCTATTGATTCAATTCCTAGAATGTTCTCTCTCTCTCTCCTTCACTTAAAACACAGCCTATAATGATTCTCAATTCCTTTTTTTGAAAGTTCAGTAGTCTCCCCATTCTTTTGCGATAAGGCTCATTAGTAGATTGACTACGAGGCCGAGGAGTCTTACTACATGGGGTACCACTCCTGCAAGACAGATTTAGGTTCCCGAGTTGTTATGAGGGCGGGACGGCGAGAGGAGGAAGCTACTACTACCGAGCGAGATGTTAGTGGAAAAGAATAGGGTTCGGAGGAGAGGTCACAAACAACCACTACTATGTAATCTACTTCTACTGCTACTTGAAATCGATTCTCTTTCATGACTCTCTTTCTCATTCTCTTTCCACCACTAGTTAGAAATAGATAAGAGCATTCCCTGGAATAGGCCCACGAGAGGTATTCAACAAGCGCCACTCAACTGTGCAAACTAAGCCCTCCATAGAAGTTCAAGGAAGTAAAGCTACATACTACTGGAAAGAGATGGGATTTCTCCTTTCTATTTCTTGTGGGCTATTGATTTCGGGTTGAGACTTTGTTTGCTTACTTTCACACTTCCTTCAGTAAGCTACTTAAGGTTTAAGTTATGGGGCACTTCTACCATATATTACCATTCTAACTTGTCTTTGCTGGTAGATAGATGCGTTTAATTAGTTACCAGAATTAAAGAGGACTCTTGAATAAGTTCACTTGGCCTGGGCGTCATGTTTCCTTTCATTCACTAGTTGAGTACTTCCTCCTGTCAGATAGAAGCTTTTCAAAGGAGTTTTCACTTCCTCAATTAAGGGCATTCTAGTTCGACATGCTACCTTCTCGATGTATCGATTCTTGGTAGACAAGGCTGGTTTAGATCGAGACGCCCATTTTTCGGTCCGGGGCTGAAGTTTTCTCTTTCTTTCAGAAAATGAGCTTCTGGCAAAACATCGAGAGGGAGTGCTATTGCTTCCTTAATTCATCAATTCCCATCTATGAAAGGAATCCAATTCGGTATCATGCATACGAATTCGTGTTGTCAACGAGGATCTTAGCCCGATTCCTTGTTGTTTTCCCGTAAAATGAAAAAAAAGGAATGCCTTTAAGTGAGAGCAAAATTTAGGAACGAAGCTTCTCAGAGTCCATCGATTCATTTCCAATCCCATCCCGTTCTCTCACCAACTTGAATAGCTTATTTTCCTTCTCAACTCAAGGTGATCTAAATATCATGTCTACGACCCTCACCTCCCTGGAAAGCGCTTTCGTTCCGCATCAATTGTACAATAAAATATATCTCGATTGGACTAAGGAAGAACAAAAAATCTTCACTCGATTATTATTTAGTTTCTCCTATTACCTTGTTTCAAAGCTAGCGCCCCTGCTATTTCTATAAGTTGGCTACTCCGTTGTACGCTATCTTTCTCTTCACACCTGGCCACCCCGGTTCCTTTCTGCTTTTTTTCTTGCTACGGGATTAGCCTGTTTGGCGTGGTTTGTTACCTAAAAACACCATACTTTCTTATTGGCGTTAGGGAAAAGTCAAATTTCTTTTTTAATCCCTAGGGAGTTTCACGCTCGAGACCAATCATCTATGTAAAATAGATGAGAGCGAGAAAGAAGGCTCGAGAGACCTGTCTGGAATCAATCAACAAAAGCTTCACTTCACCTGTACAAGCACACGGTACTATACTAATGGAAGCCCTACCTACTTAGGAACCACATGAAACGAAGAATAAAACTTCAAACTAGCTAGAATGCAATGTAAGGGTTAAGACGGATGGGACATAAATAAAGCAATTTCTAAGATAAGACGGACGACTCGGCTGCCTTCCCCGCTAAATATCATTCTCGACGGTCGCTTAAGCACTTTTATGCAAAAAGAAATAAAAGTGTATCCTATCTCGCGCCATCCGAATAGGTTTCAAAGCAAGCAGTACGGCGCAACGGAGGAGCCCATTTAGTATCATCTTTGTTTGTGAATATTAATGCATCCTGTCTTCATGTTGTATTATTCCCATTAACTGTGACCAAACTGCATTCCGATTATCTTTGTAAAGAAGAGAGAAATCTTCCCCTAAGATAGTAAGGGATAAATCTGTAAGGCCCCGTAAAATTTTGTGCATAAAACCTAGTAGCTGTGGTGTCTTGGTCCGAATAATGTGTTAGGAATGCGTAGAATTCTTCGCGGCTCGCAAGCTCGCCGCGGTTCGGACCCTTGGTAGTGATTTAAGAGTCAAAAATGTTGAGAATAAAATTTTCCAGAAAAATGTCAAATATGCGGTCAAGAATGCGACCGCAAACCTGACATGCGGACCGCATTCTTGCCGCAAAACGTTCCAGTGAGTTGCCCAAAATTATGTCAAAAGTGCGGTCGATATGCGATCGCATGTCAAATCTGCGGTGCACTTTGCGACCGCAGAATCAACATGCGGTCCGCATAGTGACCGCATTTCTTAACAGAACCTGTGTAAAATTTGGGGCAATTCTGCGGTCACTATGCGGACCGCATGTTGATTCTGCGGTCGCATAGTGCACCGCATAATTGACCCCAGCCCAGATTTTTGTAACATTTTGACCCGATCTCTTCTTTAATATAACACCTTTCTTCTTCATTTTATCATATCATCTCACCAAAATTAGAGAGAGAAGAGAGGGTTTTTAGAGAGAGAAGTTCTTCATCTTCAAAGATTGTTCCAACTACTTAATCCCAAGGGATTCTAGGGCAGGGATTCAACTTCCCCAATATTTTCAAGGTAAAAACCCTAACTATTTTCTTTGATTTTCAGTTTTAATTGGGTAAAGAGAGGTTTGCATATAGTAGCTTTTAAAAATAGAATTTTTACACTCATGCATGATTATTGAACTTGATTTCTAGTAAAAAGAAGTGAGTAGAAGTAAGAGTCTTCAAGAACAAGGTTAGCAAGAGTAAGATAGCTTGGGTAAGCATAAAGTAGGAAGTTAACGGAAGAAAACTCATCACCAGGTATGTATGGCTAATTTTGATTCTTGTAAAATCGCCCAAATGTGTGCGAATTGTTTTGGCATGTGTCAAATTGAGAAATTTTACGTAATCCTTTGATTTCCTTGTTGAGCATTTGATTGATGTTGAACTATGTGTGGTATGAAATATGAATTGAAAGATAAAAAGGTAATCGAGGTTGGTAAAGAATTGGGAACAACCATTGTGATGGCATATTTGGCTTATTGTGGAAGGAATTTGAAACACCTTAATTGTGGTAAATTGTTGAACATGATTATGTGGGCATTTTCGATTTTGGAATACTTGTAACATGGTTGTGATATTGAATTGAGAAGAAATTGAGAACATGAACCAATGTGTAAGTTGCTTATTTGAACTTGTTGAAATTGTGTGTAGTACCTTATCTGCTGTTTGAAATTGTTGTGTTTTCAACTATAAGGCGGGGTCGTGTTGCGCGCCGCAACGTGGTGAAATAAGGTGTGGGTTGGGGTGATAAGGGTGGCCGAGGTAATAAGGGTGGTCAGGGGCAATAAGGATGGAAAGCGATCGAAATCGCTATTGAAAATTGATACAAAAATCAATAATGTGAAATTGTGAAAGGAGACAGCAGGAGAGTTTGCAACCTGTGGGGCACCGATTGCCCCTTTGTTTGACTACTTGTGCTTTACGTGATTGATTGGTTATTGTTAAATTGGTTGATCGTAGAAAGTGCTTTGTGTGAGAATTATTTGAAATGAGGAAAATGTGGAAACATGGTTGGTTGGCTTAATTAATTGTTGATGTAATTTAATGGCTTGAGTTTACTTGGGACAAAGTTTGTCCATACATACCGGTACAATTCAAGTGTACTGACGTCCCTTTTGCCGGGGACGCTACATTCGTGTTATGATTGTAGGTGGATCAGTAGCAGGCACTTCAGCTCATCGGCAGTAGTATCTTTCATCCTCCACTGCCCGTTTTTGGTGAGCCCCTTTCTTCCTCGGGGCCTTGTGTGGTTCATGCCACTCGGTTTAGATTTCATTTTGGTTTTGTAAGGTATAGCCGGAGCCTTGTTACCGGCAAGTATTGTATTTCTCTTTTTGTATCCTAGAGGCTCCATAGACATGTAAACTGTGGGACTCCAGTCTTATGTATATATATTGTGTTATGTCGGGCGTTGTAAAAATTGAAATCTTGTTAATGAATCACTCGTATCGTTTTATTTGTTTAATGTGAAATCAATTATGATTAGTAATATGTTTGGTTAATGAGAAACAGTCATCACAGGGGTAACGCGTGGGAATGAAAGGCACCCAGGTCCGCTTGACTGGGGCAACCCGGTCAGGCGCCGGTCATGTTCCTCGATTTGGGGCGTGACAAACTTGGTATCCGAGCTTAAGGTTTTAAAGTGTCCTAGGATGTCTCGGAGCCGTGTCTAGTAGTGCCCTTCTTATAGGTGTGTTGTCGACCACATCATATAAGTAGGGGGCTACACGGGCATTTAGGAATTTACCTACTTCTTTGATAATCTATATCGTGCGGTAAAGTGCAATGTGGAGATATCCGTGTCTAATTCGTGCCTTGTTCCCAAATTTTCAGAATATGGCACCTAAGAAGAAGGCTAGACTCGGCCTTAGGGGCCAATGCCGACCCAAGTGCAGCTGTTAATCATGTACCCGATGCCGTGGGAGAGAATGACCCACCGGTCCCGAATTTGCATGGCCCATCTGTTCAAAACCCAAGTGTCCCTATTCCAGCCGCGGCAGAGGATGCCACCATTCCTCCTGCCGGTGTTCCTGACTCAGATACAGTTCCCGCTTCGGGCTCTGGTATCTCTAATGAAGATCTTAGGGGAGCCATTCACATGTTAACACAGTTAGTGGCCGCCCAGGCCCAGAGATCCCATGATGCCCCTGCATCCTCCAGCGGACAGGGAGATTCCTTTGGCTCCAGAGTCCATCAATTCTTGCGATTGGCCCCTCCAGAATTTTCAGGTACCGATTCCAGAGGCTGACCCACAGGAATTCCTTGATGAGATATACAAGACCCTCAGAGTGATGAAGGCTACAGATATAGAGGGGGTAGAGTTGGCCTCTTACAGGCCGAAGGGAGCGGCACGTTCATGGTTCGAAATGTGGGAGGATTCCCGTGAGGAAGGGAGCCCTCCGGCCAGATGGGATGAGTTCGTGGATGCATTTATGGACCACTTCTTACCTGCTGAGGCAATGGCAGCCCGTCCCACGGAGTTCGAGGTCCTCAAGCAGGCCAGTATGAGTGTTTGGGAGTATCACATGGAGTTCGTAAGGTTGTCCAAGTATGCTCCTCATTTAGTGTCGACCATGGATGCCGGGTTCGACGGTTTGTTCAGGGCCTTAGCCCTTTGGTAGTCAATGAGGCTGCCACAGCAGCTTTGCACTCAGATATGAACTATGGGAGGATCGTGGGGTTTGCTCAGGCCACAGAGGCCAGGAAATTGAAGATTCGTGCAGAAAGAGAAAGTGGCAGCAGGGCCCGGTCAATGGGTCATTCAGGGAGATCACTTCCAGGGAAAGGGTCATCAGGGCCATCCCAGTCATATGCTCAGTCCTCCGCGAGTGCACCGCCATCCGTGCACAGTCATCAGCAGGGCAGTTACTCGAGACCCGGTTCAGACAGCAGGAGGTCTCGTCAGTCTGGTCGTCCTGGGGTGAGATCCCAGCAGCAGGGGAGACCTACATGCCCCAAGTGTGGGAGATTTCATACAGAGACATGCTACCTTGACCTTCCAGTGTGCTTCGGGTGCGGGGTGAGAGGTCACATTCAGCGAGACTGTCGTGCACCCCGTCGGGGTATAGGTAGGGGATCTGCTCAGTCATCCGGTTCTTCAGCTGCTACATCATCGGCGCGTACTCCAGCAGCAGCAGGCCGTGGTGTAGCTAGGGGTGGAGCTCAGGGTAGGGGTGGACCTAGCCGATTCTATGCATTGAGTGGCCACCAAAATGCCGAGGCTTCTCCAGATGTTGTTACAGGTATCATGTCTGTTCAGGCTATTGATTTCTATGCCCTTATTGATCCAGGGTCCTCTTTGTCTTATGTTACTCCATTCATTGCTTCATGTTTTGGGATAGTACCCGAACAGCTTCATGAGCCGTTCTCTGTGTCGACTCCAATCGGTGATTCTATTACAGCCTCACGAGTCTATAGGAATTGTGTTGTTACGGTGGGTGGTCGTGATACCACAGCCGATCTTATTGAGCTTGGGATGGTAGATTTTGATGTAATTATGGGGATGGATTGGCTTTATTCGTGCTTTGCCAAACTTGACTGTCGAACGAGAGTTATGAGGCTCGAGTTCCCTAACGAGCCAGGTTATTGAATGGAGAGGAAATGGTGTAGTGCCAAGGGGTAGGTTTATTTCCTACCTTAAGGCTTCGAAGATGATTAAGAAGGGGTGTATCTATCACCTGGTTCGGGTAACGGACACCACCTCGGAGGTGCCTACCCTCGAGTCCGTGCCAATTGTGAATGAATTTCCTGAAGTGTTTCCAGATGAGCTTCCAGGCATCCCGCCGGATAGGGAGATTGATTTCGGGATCGATGTATTGCCAGATACTCAGCCAATATCCATTCCACCACACAGAATGGTGCCAGCAGAGTTAAGGGAGTTAAAGGAGCAAGTGAGGGATTTATTAGAGAAAGGGTTCATACGACCGAGTGTGTCGTCGTGGGGTGCTACGGTTCTTTTTGTCAGGAAGAAAGATGGGTCACTTCGAATGTGTATTGATTATCGGCAGCTCAACAAAGTCACCATCAAGAATAAATATCCTTTGCCTCGAGTGGATGATCCGTTTGACCAATTGCAGGGAGCGAAGTTCTTCTCAAAGATTGATTTACGGTCTGGGTACCACCAGTTAAAAATCAGGGAGGAGGATATTCCTAAGACCGCCTTCAGAACTCGTTATGGTCACTTCGAGTTTTTGGTCATGTCTTTTGGGCTAACCAATGCCCCAGCAGCTTTCATGGACCTTATGAATCGGGTTTTCAAGCCATTCCTAGATTCCTTTGTGATTGTATTCATTGACGATATTCTCATCTACTCTCGGAGCGGGGAAGATCATGCCGTTCACCTCAGAGCAGCATTGCAGACCCTTCTTCAGCATCAATTGTATGCCAAGTTCTCAAAATGTGAGTTTTGGTTGGAGTCCGTAGCTTTTCTAGGGCATGTTATTTCCGGTGAGGGAATTATGGTGGATCCTCAGAAGATTGCGGCAGTGAAAGATTGGCCTAGACCCACGACCCCGACAGAGATTCGCAGCTTTTTGGGTCTGGCAGGGTACTATCGGAGGTTTGTAGAGGGATTCTCAACCCTCGCCTCCCCATTGACTAAATTGACGCGGAAAGCAGTTAAGTTCCAGTGGTCCGAAGCATGTGAGAAAAGTTTCCAAGAACTGAAGTCAAGATTGACCTCGGCACCGGTATTGGCCTTGCCAGAAGGCACAGAGGGATTTGTAGTCTATTGTGATGCCTCCAGAGTCGGTTTGGGATGTGTATTGATGCAGCACGGAAAGGTTATAGCTTATGCTTCCAGACAACTCAAGAACCATGAGAAGAATTATCCGACGCATGATTTGGAACTTGCAGTTGTTGTGTTTGCCTTGAAAATATGGCGACACTATCTTTATGGGGTTCATGTAGATGTGTTTTCGGACCACAAGAGCCTCCAGTATTTGTTCAAGCAGAAAGAGCTGAATCTGAGACAGCGGCGGTGGTTAGAACTACTCAAGGACTATGATATGGACATATTGTACCATCCAGGGAAGGCAAATGTGGTAGTTGACGCTCTTAGTCGGAAATCCATGGGTAGTTTGGCTCATTTGGGTATGGATCAGAGACCCCTGGCTCGAGAGGTCTACCAATTAGCCAGCTTGGGGGTTCGTATTTCGGCGTCGGACGAGGGGGATATCTTGGTGCATAATGGAGCAGAATCATCATTGGTCGCAGAAATCAAGGAAAAACAGTTCATGGATCCAGCATTGGTTCGGGTGAAGGAAGCAGTCATGAATGACAAGACCTCAACATTTGTACTCAGCAGCGAAGATGGTGTATTGCGGTGTCAAGATAGGCTATGTGTTCCGGATGTGGACGAGCTTAGGGAAAGAGTGATGGCAGAGGCTCATACTTCCAGGTATTCTGTGCACCCTGGTTCAACGAAAATGTATCACGATCTCAAGGAGATTTATTGGTGGAACGGTATGAAAAGGGATGTGGCGGGCTTTGTAGCTAAATGTCCGAACTGTCAACAAGTGAAGGCCGAGCATCAACGGCCTGGTGGATTAACTCAGCTTATAGAAATACCAAGGTGGAAATGGGAGATGATCAATATGGATTTCGTGGTGGGGTTACCTCGCACTCGGCGTAAGTTTGACTCAATATGGGTGATAGTAGATCGACTCACCAAATCAGCTCACTTCCTGCCTGTCAAGTCCACTGATACTGCGGAGCAATATGCAAGATTGTACATCAAGGAGATAGTAAGGCTTCATGGCACTCCACTTTCTATCATCTCAGATCGCGGGGCTCAGTTCACCGCTAACTTTTGGAAGAAGTTTCAGCAAGGTTTGGGAACTCGGGTGAATCTCAGCACAGCTTTCCATCCACAGACCGATGGACAGGCCGAGCGGACCATTCAGACGCTTGAAGATATGTTGCGGGCTTGTGTCTTAGATTTTAAAGGTAATTGGGATGAACACTTGCCACTGATAGAATTTGCTTACAATAACGGCTATCATGCTAGCATTCAAATGGCCCCGTTTGAGGCATTGTACGGGAGAAGATGTAGATCGCCAATCGGGTGGTTTGAGGTAGGTGAAGCGGAATTGCTAGGGCCGGATATGGTGTACGAAGCTATGGAAAAGGTCAAGGTTATTCAGGAGAGAATGAAAACAGCACAGAGTCGTCAAAAGTCCTATGCGGACGTTCGTCGAAGGGATTTGGAGTTTCAAGTCGATGATTGGGTGTTCTTGAGGGTATCTCCTATGAAGGGAGTCATGCGATTCGGAAAGAGAAGGGAAATTGAGTCCTAGGTATGTCGGGCCATATCGGATCGTTCAAAGGATTGGTCAAGTTGCTTATAGGCTAGAGTTGCCTCCCGAGATGTCATCAGTGCATCCGGTATTCCATGTGTCCATGTTGAAGAAAGTGATTGGAGATCCATCCACCATCATGCCAGTCGAAGCTATAGAGGTTAATGAAGATTTGTCATATGAAGAAGTTCCAGTTGCCATTCTTGATAGGCAAGTCCGTAAGTTGAGAAATAAGGAAGTTGCCTCTGTTAAAGTATTGTGGCAAAGTCAACAAGTTGAGGAGGCCACATGGGAAGCGGAAAAAGAGATGAAAGAAAAGTACCCCCATTTGTTTGATCAAGCCTAGAAGAAATTAGGTGACCCTTCTACTCCTAGTAATTGTCATTTTGTCCAAGTCGTTTCTCTCTTAGTATTAGTGAAGTCTCCTTCATTTTGTAATGAATTTAATGTGTTGTTGCCCTGGGTCACTTGAATTTTTCTTGATAAATGAAATCCTTATAAATATTCGCGTGTTAAATAAACAACTAATAGTAAGTTTAGATTGGTAATGGTTTGTTAAGTGTACATGGTGTGTTAAAATGGTTAAATAAGGTGAAAATTCATTGAAGTGACTAGTTTATGTGCAATTGTAACAATGTGATAGAATATGTGCATTCGTTGAGGTAAGAAAGTGTATACCAGTCGTGAAAAGTGTTGTAGTTGTATATTGTTGTTTGGTAATTTGTTTCGGGGGCCCTCTGACAGATGGATATGTCCATAATACAATGGAAACTTTGGCGAAATTTTTCTAAAATATAAGAGTTAGTCAAATTTTTGATGGTTGCATATCATGTCTTTCAAAACCAACTCATTTATTTCAAAATCCTCATTCGAGGACGAATGATCTTAAGGGGGGGTGGATGTAAGGCCCCGTAAAATTTTGTGCATAAAACCTAGTAGCTGTGGTGTCTTGGTCCGAATAATGTGTTAGGAATGCGTAGAATTCTTCGCGGCTCGCAAGCTCGCCGCGGTTCGGACCCTTGGTAGTGATTTAAGAGTCAAAAATGTTGAGAATAAAATTTTCCAGAAAAATGTCAAATATGCGGTCAAGAATGCGACCGCAAACCTGACATGCGGACCGCATTCTTGCCACAAATCGTTCCAGAGAGTTTCCCAAAAATCTGTCAAAAGTGCGGTCGATGTGCGATCGCATGTCAAATCTGCGGTGCATTTTGCGACCGCAGATCAAACATGCGGACCGCATTTTGGCCGCATTCCTTAACAGAACCTGTGTAAAATTTGGGGCAATTCTGCGGTCACTATGCGGACCGCATGTTGATTCTGCGGTCGCATAGTGCACCGCATAATTGACCCCGGCCGAGATTTTTGTAACATTTTGACCCGATCTCTTCTTTAATATAACACCTTTCTTCTTCATTTTATCATATCATCTCACCAAAATTAGAGAGAGAAGAGAGGGTTTTTAGAGAGAGAAGTTCTTCATCTTCAAAGATTGTTCCAACTACTTAATCCCAAGGGATTCTAGGGCAGGGATTCAACTTCCCCAATATTTTCAAGGTAAAAACCCTAACTATTTTCTTTGATTTTCAGTTTTAATTGGGTAAAGAGAGGTTTGCATATAGTAGCTTTTAAAAATAGAATTTTTACACTCATGCATGATTATTGAACTTGATTTCTAGTAAAAAGAAGTGAGTAGAAGTAAGAGTCTTCAAGAACAAGGTTGGCAAGAGTAAGATAGCTTGGGTAAGCATAAAGTAGGAAGTTAACAGAAGAAAACTCATCACCAGGTATGTATGGCTAATTTTGATTCTTGTAAAATCGCCCAAATGTGTGCGAATTGTTTTGGCATGTGTCAAATTGAGAAATTTTACGTAATCCTTTGATTTCCTTGTTGAGCATTTGATTGATGTTGAACTATGTGTGGTATGAAATATGAATTGAAAGATAAAAAGGTAATCGAGGTTGGTAAAGAATTGGGAACAACCATTGTGATGGCATATTTGGCTTATTGTGGAAGGAATTTGAAACACCTTAATTGTGGTAAATTGTTGAACATGATTATGTGGGCATTTTCGATTTTGGAATACTTGTAACATGGTTGTGATATTGAATTGAGAAGAAATTGAGAACACGAACCAATGTGTAAGTTGCTTATTTGAACTTGTTGAAATTGTGTGTAGTACCTTATCTGCTGTTTGAAATTGTTGTGTTTTCAACTGTAAGGCGGGGTCGTGTTGCGTGCCATAACGTGGGGAAATAAGGTGTGGGTTGGGGTGATAAGGGTGGCCGAGGTAATAAGGGTGGTCGGGGGCAATAAGGATGGAAAGCGATCGAAATCGCCATTGAAAATTGATACAAAAATCAATAATGTGAAATTGTGAAAGGAGACAGCAGCAGGAGAGTTTGCAACCTGTGGGGCACCGATTGCCCCTTTGTTTGACTACTTGTGCTTTACGTGATTGATTGGTTATTGTTAAATTGGTTGATCGTAGAAAGTGCTTTGTGTGAGAATTATTTGAAATGAGGAAAATGTGGAAACATGGTTGGCTGGCTTAATTAATTGTTGATGTAATTTAATGGCTTGAGTTTACTTGGGACAAAGTTTGTCCATACATACCGGTACAATTCAAGTGTACTGACGTCCCTTTTGCCGGGGGCGCTACATTCGTGTCATGATTGTAGGTGGATCAGTAGCAGGCACTTCAGCTCATCGGCAGTAGTATCTTTCATCCTCCACTGCCCATTTTTGGTGAGCCCCTTTCTTCCTCGGGGCCTTGTGTGGTTCATGCCACTCGGTTTAGATTTCATTTTGGTTTTGTAAGGTATAGCCGGAGCCTTGTTACCGGCAAGTATTGTATTTCTCTTTTTGTATCCTAGAGGCTCCATAGACATGTAAACTGTGGGACTCCAGTCTTATGTATATATATTGTGTTATGTCGGGCGTTGTAAAAATTGAAATCTTGTTAATGAATCACTCGTATCGTTTTATTTGTTTAATGTGAAATCAATTATGATTAGTAATATGTTTGGTTAATGAGAAACAGTCATCACAGGGGTAACGCGTGGGAATGAAAGGCACCCAGGGTCCGCTTGACTGGGGCAACCCGGTCAGGCGCCGGTCATGTTCCTCGATTTGGGGCGTGACAAAATCGCTCTACAGAACGGGGAACAGGAAGGAAAGTCAAAACCCCCGATAAGAAAAAGTAATCAGCCAGTG
This sequence comes from Nicotiana noctiflora, assembly GCA_032618575.1. Classification (NCBI taxonomy): domain Eukaryota; kingdom Viridiplantae; phylum Streptophyta; class Magnoliopsida; order Solanales; family Solanaceae; genus Nicotiana; species Nicotiana noctiflora. The sequence goes on along the minus strand of JASVEL010002340.1, from coordinate 29,546 downwards.
TCACCAACCGGTACTCAGATCGGATGGTAGAGTACTATTCGACCACAACACAACATCCATCATCAAATCGAAGGCCGAATAGAAAGCATTCCATCCAGTTAAGAGTGCTTCTGCCCCGCCAACAGCTCTCTAGTCTCCCCAGTGCTCATGTTACTTAACAAAAAAGCATGAAAATGATGACGTAGGGTGGAAACCCTTCGTGACGGCAATCATACATTTTCGTCTTAAAAGAAACAACCTCTGAATCCGGTTTTGTCATTAGGATAGGAGGGAAATCGGCAGCTCGACGGGGAGCTTTCCCTTCCGCCATGGATGACTTAGGGAACCTTTATGTCATCATTCCCCTCTGAAATCCCGGGTTTTTGAAAACGAATTTATGTGATTTTCATATATCTATTTTTCATATAGATCTATGGGTACAATGTTCTCTGTGTGAGATTTATCTTGTCATTTTCTTTATACGATATTTCGACTCATCAGCTTGAAAAGAAGCCTCACTTAAGTTCAAGAGTTTAGAAAGGCTCTAAGCATGGGAAAGAGCTCAGACTTCCTCAGAAGGAGATAAGCTATGTCACACCTCCCTTTTTACTACCCCGCTTAGTACAGATCCATTTGGAAAGGTACGTAGGCTATACCTCAGTGTTCAAATACCCGAGAACAATATAATAACAAAGAGGAAGGAGTTTTTCCTCATAAAGGACAATCGCTTCGAGTTTTTTATTTAATTTTCAGAGTTTCCACTTGGGAAGACAATGGTGTCCCAAGTCACCGGTTAATCCCGAATCCGAAGAAATTGACTCTATTATACAGTCCGCGAAACAAAAAGCTGGATAAGGAACTCTGTTAACTCGGGAGAAGGTGTTAGGCACTCCCGGATTCCGTGGTTTTAGCACGGTCGCTCAACTGTCATTCTCAATCTTATTTGACTTGTTATAAATTTTAACAATACGTATGTGTTTTCAATTTTAATATTTTAAGAATTACGACGTTGCGAAAATGTACTTCGAGTCACACCGCAACAAGTACGCTTGTGACTTTTAGTACATTTTGGCTTCGCCGGGATTTGGGATTTGAGTCACACCATGTGCACACTCGTATTTAAGGAAAGTACATTAAATCGTGCCTAATAACGTCTAGCGGCTTTTATGTCTTTTGGGAGAAGCTATGGAATTCGCTATTAGCTTTCCCGAATCTATTCACATATCTTACTTCATTACTAAAGGGGGCCCCACTATTTGGTATTCATGTGAGGCTCATCCCGGTTAAATTTTATAGTCCAACCTATTGTATCGCTATGTTGTTCTATTCTTGTTTTTCCCTTAGTTATTTACAATCAGCTATGATTTCAGAATCAGACCCAGACATTGCTATTAGATATTGGGCCCGGGCTTCAAAATCCATATTTAATAGACTATCAGATCTGTCCGGGTCTTAGTGACCCAGACTGGCTTTAAGCTTTTAATCAGTGGCCCACTTAGCTTTCGAATATAGTCTAGGCTCGTGTCGTGTATTAGGCCAAAACCAAATTGGAGTAACAGTGATGAAAGTAGAATGAAGAATTCATACTAGAACAAACATATATATAACTGAGAATGAAATTCAATTGCACTTTATTTATCAAAGGAGAAAATCACTATACAAAATTGTCAATGTTAACTCTAGATCACAACTATCTGATGTATATGAGAATCGACTACTTTTTACACTTTTTTTTTTTTTTCTGATATCGGATTTACACTGACATTCTAGTTACCTATTAGCTAAGAGATTGAGAAGTGACTTAACTATGTATGAGGCATGATCGAGCTAAACAGTTCAACTACTTACCTACAATGTTTCTGATTATCTAAGGCTAAATGAGTTATTCACATATGCTCAGTTATATTACCAGTTTTTACTACTAATTAAGCTTATTCGATATCATAAACTTAGTCTTAATTGAATTATTGCTTTATCTAACTGTTTTCTCTTTTAAACTTGTTCACACTTAGGTGCCGATCTACAGATCTGATTAACCATGCGAATGTGACTGATATTACTACTGTGAGAGTTATTATCATCGATTCAGGCTATGGTTATTTAGCTTGTTTTATGAGTTTTACCTACTTAACTAGATGATCTACTATTCGCGACTACACTGCTACTATTACACTATCTATTACATTGTTTTTTGTTCAACTTCTTACTTATACATGCAGTACTACACTAACAAATTACAGATCTAAGATAATGCTGGACTACTAATTAGAAAATAAAACGAAATACATAAGACAATGATAGATTTAAGCTTGAACTTCATTTCACCAAAACTTCAATATTACATTGCTGCGAACAGAGCATGTACCTGATTCAGCAAATTAGATCAACGAGTTCTAAGGGGAAATGGAAATAAGCACAACAACAGATTCAACAGGTGGATGCAACAGTGTAGAATTGAGTTCCAAATGAGCAAAACAACACAGCAATCAGCAGTAGAAAACCCAGCAGAAAAAACGAGCAGAAATTCCCACTGCCAACAAGCTTCAACAATAATTTCCTTTCGAAATTAGAGAAAACTATTTGCTTCTTAATGTATTTCACTCTGAATTTTTCTCTGAGTAGGGAATAATCACATTTCCCTCCCCTTTTAATTTACTAAATCTACACTTTGCACCCCAAATCAGTTACAAGATCCCTTCCAGCATGTGCTGGAAGGTTCTTTTTGATTATATTTTGGGGCTTTTACTAAAGTATCCCTACTTGTTATTGATTTTTACTGGTTTCCCTTTTTAATGAGACCATTATGCCCTTAAATCTCTGCAAAATTGCAGAAATCAGGAGCACAAATGTCTCCTATATCCCTATGTGCTCTATTTAATCAACCAATTTGGCATTTCAAGTTCCTTATATGCCCTTAAGGGCATTTCTAAATTACCCGACCTACCTAGGTCAAATTTTAAGGATTTCTACTCTTATTTAACTAAGGGCCAGTCTTTGTATTGGTATTTAAGGACTGGCCACTTTTGATTTAAGAACTTATTTCAATTTTAACCACTTTGTTTCATTTTCTTGTTAATTGAGCTAAGTTGCAGGATTAGCCTGCTTTATTGTTCTATTTAAGCTATTTAAAACTTAGCCAATCCCAAAGCTGGTCTTGGCTTTACCGTTTCAAAGCACATTACTGCAGGGCTGGCTAAGGTCTTTGCAGGCCTAGCCACTCGTGATCATGGCTTAATTAGAGCTTTGGTAAGTCTGAATTTTCAGACTTAACCCAATTATTACACAACTAGCCTACTTAAGTGTTGGCCAGTGTGAAAGACCTAGCGGAGTAGGTCAATTGCAAAACTGACTACTCTTGGTCACTTATTAAACTTAAGCCTTTTTCATTTTCAATTTTAACCTTATCTTAAGACACCTACTACATGTTTTCAAAATTAACCACTGATGAGTCTTAATTCTATTGTAGCTATAACCAAATCACCTAGGCATGATGGGCATTGACAGTGTTCATACTAACACAAAGCCATTACAAACATAGCCATTTCAACAGATAATTGCACACATAGCCAAATGAAATAAAATTTGTTCATCAATTAATCAAAACACATAGAAATGTTTGAGTATTGTTGAATCTCAATCAATTAGACTTACAAACTTAATTTTCATAGCAAAGTGCCAATTAACATTAAGCAGGCTTAGTTAGAAACATCTTTATGCTGAATGAGTCATTGAAAACCCCAAATCATACTTGAGGTTCATTAACATAAACACACAAGCACAAAGCAGTAAAGGGAATAAGACATGGTCTACCCATATCAAAGAACAACCAAACGGACTTGAAAATAGTTCTAACAGAACAACTACCCTAGATTTTCCAAAGACCAGTCGTAATCTAAAACATGCGGGTAATAGCTAAGATGAAGAGAAACATGAAAGACATGGAAAACAAATAATGAAAAATCCCTAATCTAAGATACAAGATGATAAGAATAAGAATCAGAACAACTAAGCTATATTTTCCAAAGATCAACCCTAATCTAAAGCATGCAGATAGTAGATAAGAAGAATAGAAAAGACAATGAAAACAAATCAAAGAAAAATCCCTAATCTAACAAGATAATAAGAATAAGAATCAGAACAACTAACATGTAGTTTAACAGGGATATCAAATAAAGAAAAGATCTCTAAATAGGAAAAATAAACAACAGATTAAAACAGACTAAAGAAGAAGTCCTAGTTCATGTGACAGACTAGTCAAAACGTACAGAAGAAAATGACAAACAATAACATGAAGAAACAAAGAAGAAAGCAGGAAAAAGGGGTAGGAGAATTAGCTCGCAGGGCCTGTCCCCTGAGCTTCCTATTTCCCTTCTTTTTCACTCTTTTTCTTTTCTAGTTTTCTTTTCTCTTTTCTTTCTTTATTTTCTTTTTTTTTATTTTCTTGTTAGACTTCAAGATGAAGTCTTTTAGGGTTTTCTTGTTAGAGTGTGGTGTTTAGAAAGGGGAGAGGTGGGATTTTTGGGCGAAGGTTTATTTGTGTCGCTAGAATTAGGGTTCCGGCGACTTATTCTCGAAGATTCGAGATAGAGGGGGAATATTCGAAAGAAACCAAGGGTAAGGGTTGATATGTCAGGTCAACAGGCCTCTGTGGTGTTAGTTTGGGGTGGGTTCTCGTTGTTTTAGGTCACCGAAGATGAACTCCGATGACCGGAGTTTCAAGAACATGAGGGATTTCAAGGATTCTTTAGGTTTTGGGGGGATTTTATGGTGAAGAAGAAGAAAAGAGAAGAAGATGATGAAGGAGGTGGCGTGAAACTCCATGAGAGGCCGTGGTCTCCATGGCCGGCAAAGATGAAGACGAAGAATAAAGGAGAGAGATCAGGGAGGCTAGGGTTTACATATGTATGTAATGGCTTGTCTCAAACGAGACACAAGCCTTATATACTCGGATATGCTGAGGTGATCTTGGCTTATATATCAGTGATGATCAACGGTCAAGTTTTTTCTTAACAAAACGATGTCATCCTGTTTTAAATGAGCCTAGTGGCTTCATCCGTTGGATCAACTGGCCTGGACGGTTGAGACCAAATCTTACACATTAAATAACCATTTAAAATTCAACTAATATTCTCAGCCGTTGGATTTAAGGAAGTGAACGGCTGAGATTATTTCAACCTAAACAACTGGACCGGATCCCTTTGGGCTAAAAGCATTGGGCCAACATTTCAGATTTCAGTTGGCCCAGTCTTATTGCACATGTGTTTTTTGTATTTTAATTATTTTAAGACAAATTTTTTTGTATTTTTGTATTTTATTTATTGTATTATCTAAAATACTTTATTTCCTAGCTTCCCTAATTTTCTAACTTTTTTTTGTAATTTTCTACTATTTTTCTATATTTTCCGCTATTAATGCAATTTTGTTGATTTTTCTTTTTCTAAAACTAATTAATTAAAAATACAAGTATTTCTCCTATTTTATTTAATTTTCTAATTATTCAAATAGTCATAATGTATCTAATTTCAAACAAATCATGCAATTACATTCAAAAGATATTATTTATTTTAATTTTGGAATTTTATTTGCCTAATGCAAAAATTACGCGCTCATAGCTGCCCCTCTTTGCTCGGGAACATGAAGAGTTTTAGTACAAAGACAAGTGAGCAGTAATGAGAGATTTTTTCACACTGGCATATTCCATAAGAAGCATTTTTGAAAACTTTTTAACCGCACCCTGCTTTAGAGGTTGCCTACATATCCTGGGCTAAACAGGAATCAGGTCAGTGTAGTTCGGGAAGGACTGGCAGTTAAAAAACTACTAGACTTACTGTTGCATTGACACTGTTGATACTTTACTGACCTACTCCTTATTACACTGGGGGGAATGAAAATGTAAAATAAAGAAGCTATTCTAAGCTATAATTCTACGAGCTACAATTGCTCTTATCTAACTTCTTGTCTCTTTATTCTTCTTTGTCTTTTTTTCCTTGATTCTCTATGATGCTGACTTTCTTTTTGTTGGTTTTCTTTTCCTTGCTTCCCCCTCTTTTTTTTTATTTTCGATGGTATTTCGTGCCTTCAAATTGATACCTGCTCAAAATAAAACAAAAACAACAAACTTTTCCTTCTGCCCCAGTATGGGCTCTTCGACGTTACGGTGTTACTTATGTTAGCTAACACAAACTAAAATTGCAGAAATCAAAAATTGCTGAAATGTATTCTCTTGTTATACAGGTGGGCGCCTGAACATAAATTAAAAATTGCTGAAATGTATTCCCTTGTTATACAGGTGGGCGCCTGAATTATAAATTACTGAAATTTATTCCCTTGTTATACAGGTGGGTGCCTGAACAGAAATTAAAATTGCAGAAATGTATTCCGTTGTTTTCCAGGTGGGCGCGTAATGCATCAAAATGCGAATACAGAAAAGTATTCCCTTGTTATCCATGTGGGCGCCTGATGCATGAAATGCAATATGCAGAAAAATATTGCCTTGTTATCCAGGTGGGCGCCTGATGCATGAAATGCTAATGCAGAAAATTATTCCCTTGTTATCCAGGTGGGCGCCTGATGCATGAAATGTGAATGCAGAAAAGTATTCCCTTGTTATCCAGGTGGACGCCTGATGCATGAAATGCGAATGCAGAAAAGTATTCCCTCAGTTTGATAACTTGGGTAGGCATTTAGACGCTGATACCTCCTTCCTGTTTTTGTATTTTCCTGGTTGATTGATTTTCATCCATGGATTCCTCCATTTATTGCTAAACCTCATCTTTCCCTCTTTATAAGTTTTTTCCATTTACCACACTGGTCACATTCACTTTAAAGTGATTAGTGACGATTTGTTCATGTCTAAATCACAAAACAAAACCTATTAGATATAAGCTGCTGGCAACTGGCATCTGCCGTCCCTGCCTCTTATTGCTTTCCTCTTTTTTCCTTTCTTCCACTGTGTGGTCTTTCAGTTGACTATCTTCTGCAAGCTCTATTTGTATTTTCTTGTTTTTCACTTTTTGTCTTCCTTTCTTTTGGCTCTGATTGCCAAACTCCTTTATTTCTCTTCAACTTTTCATTTTCTTTCTTTTCTGATCTAGTGTTATTTCAACTCTTATCATCAGGAGCTGGTAGTTAGCTTTCTAAAGACAAACAATGAAATGCAGAAAAAAGATAAGGATGTTTTTGGAGAACTGATAGAACTTATCTTGGGTATGTTGGCTGATTCTATTGACCATGCCATGTATTTAAACTCCGACCCAGTTCGTTCAATCCATTATTCTGACTCCAAATTTCTTACAACCCAAACCGACTCTATTTGTTGTTGCTTTTCCTCTTTTTATAACAAACCTCGCAATCGCCTTATGGTTCCAAGAAAGGTTTTCACCAATAAGACTCTCTCATTTATTCTCACTCATCCTCACAATCGCCTTCCAGTGCCGTTAAAGGTTTTCACTAACAAGACTCTCTCATTTTTATTTCTGTCAACCTCACAGTCCCCTCACGGTGTCGATTAAGGTTTTCACCGATGAGACTCTCTCATTGTTTCATTTTTTTTCCTTTTTGTCTTTTGTTTTTGTGCACCACTGATGTTGTCCAATGTTCTGTTCTTCCTTTATTTTCATTATAGTTGTTATTTTCTTGAAATTGATTAGAAGGTCTTTCTTTGGACTGTAACGTGGCTTTTGGATGGGTTAAGAAAGAAAGGTATAAAGGCTCAAAATTTACGAGGGTTTAAAAATATTTACAACTCTCGGAATTATAAAACATAACTTCTGCACCAATTTCAATATATGGGAAATTTTTTTGGATTTTTGCTTTATTGTGACTGAACCTCAGTGAGGCTGCCTTTGTACCCTTTCAGGATCAAGTCAGACGTAGTTCAATCTACACCATCAATTCATGAATTTCTTTTGACTTTTTCCCGATTTCTTTGTCTTTTTCTTTTGTTTGCATTTGCTTTTTCTCTCTTTTTTCTTTTCTTTTCTTTTTTCTTTTTTTTTCTTTTTTTTCTTTTTTTTTTATTTGCTACTTTTCTTCTTGTGTCATAAGCAATTCCGAGAGAGGGATATGAAAGAATATATCAAACACGGCTCAAAAGGGATGTCAATGGATAAAGTGTTTGGATAGAGAATAAAATGCCTTCATCATTTCAATTCCAAAATCACAACAAAATACAATCATACAATTGAAAAGGAATCATACATAGTATCTATTGACCGCATCTGAATTGATAGCAGTCTCTACGCATTTCCCTTCAATGTATGTCAAATATAATTCCCCATTGGACAACACCCGTGATACCATAAATGGCCCCTGGCAGTTTGGCGCGAATTTGCCCTTTGCTTCAGCCCAATGCGGTAAGATACGCCTCAATACAAGTTGTCCAACTTCAAACTTCCGAGGACGCACCTTCTTATTATATGCTCTGGCCATTCTTTGTTGATACAATTGCCCGTGGCAAACTGCTGCCAACCTCTTCTCGTCAATCAGACTTAATTGTTCCACCCGTTCTTTTACCCATTCCTCGTTATCTATTCCAACTTCAGCTATGATTCGTAATGACGGTATCTCTATTTCTGCGAGTATAACAGCCTCTGTCCCATACACCAATGAATAGGGTGTGGTGCCGATAGAAGTGCGCATTGTTGTACGATAACCCATAAGAGCGAAAGGTAATTTCTCGTGCCATTTTCTGGACTGCTCCACCATTTTCCTAAGGATCTTCTTTATATTCTTGTTTGCAGCTTCTACTGCCCCATTTGCATTTGGCCTGTACGGTGTAGAGTTATGATGTATGATCTTAAATCTCTAGCAAGCTTCCGTCATGAGGTGACTGTTCAGATTGGCCCCATTATCTATGATGATTACCTTGGGAATTCCAAACCGGCATATGATATTCTCATGCACAAAATGCACCACAGCTTTCTTCGTCACCGCCTTGAATGTCTTTGCCTCCACCCACTTACTAAAGTAATCAATAGCGACCAAAATGAATCAATGTCCATTAGAAGCTATAGGTTCTATTGGTCCAATAACATCCATGCCCCAGGCGACAAATGGCTAGGGTGCAGTCATCGTATGTAATTCATAAGGCGGGGAGTGGATAAAATCTCCATGTACTTGGCATTGGTGACATTTCCTGACATACCTGATACAGTCCCGCTCCATGGTGAGCCAATAGTATCCGGCTCTCAGAATCGTTTTTGCTCGGATATACCCGCTCATATGGGGCCCGCAAGCTCCAGCGTGCACCTTTGTCATAATCTTATTAGCTTGTTGCGCATCCACACATCTCAACAATCCTAGGTCTGGTGTTCTTTTATATATAATTCTTCCAATGAGGAAAAAGCCATTCGCTAAGCATCTTACAGCTCTCTTCTGATCCCCGGTGTCTTGCTCTTGGTATTTTCCTGCCTTAAAGTACTCCTTGATGTCGTGATACCACGGTTCTCCATCCAACTCTCCTTCCACAGCAAAACAGTAAGCATTCTGATCATATACCTGGATCTGAAGTGGATCTATATAGGCTTTGTCCGGATGATGTAACATAGAGGATAGTGTGGCCGGAGCATCTGCAACTTCGTTGTGCATTCTTGGGATATGTTTGAACTCTATGGACTGGAATCTTTGGGACAGCTCATGTAGACAATGCCAATAAGGTATCAATTTCAGATCTCTTGTCTCCCATTCTCCCTGAATTTGGTGTATCTAAAGATCCGAGTCACCCATGACCAAAATCTCTTGAACACCCATGTCTATAGCCATCCTCAATCTCAATATACATGCCTCATATTCGGCCATATTGTTGGTACAGAAAAATTGAAGCTGAGCGGTAACGGGATAGTGTTGACCCGTTTCTGAAATAAGCACTGCTCCAACACCAACACCCTTACTGTTGACGGCTCCATCAAAATACATCTTCCATTCTGGCTTTTCACTTCGTTCTATTTCTTGGATATTCATTGCCTCCTAATCTGGAAAATGTGTTTTTAGTGGCTCATACTCATCATCCACCAGATTCTCTGCCAAGTGATCTACAACTGCCTGCGCCTTCATCGCCGTACGAGTTACATAAATAATGTCAAATTCTGTGAGCAAAATCTGCCATTTAGCAAGTCTTCCTGTAGGCATGGGCTTCTGGAATATATACTTCAGAGGATCTAACCATGATATCAGGTATGTGGTGTATGCTGACAAATAGTGCTTCAATTTCTGTGAGCCAGGTTAATGCACAACATGTTCTCTCTAACTGAGTATATTTTACCTTGTAAGATGTGAATTTCTTACTGAGGTAATATATTGCTTGCTCTTTCTTGCCCGTCTCATCGTGCTGTCCCAGCACACAACCAAAAGATTTATCAAGCACCGTCAAATATAAGATGAAAGGTCTCCCCAGCTCCGGAAGAACTAACACTGGAGGATTTGCCAAATATTCCTTGATTTTATCGAAGTCTTCCGGACATTCATCGGTCCATTTCACTACTGCATCCTTCTTTAACAACTTGAAAATAGGCTCGCATGTTGATGTCAATTGAGCGATGAACCGGCTAATAAAATTCAACCTTCCTAGTAAGCTCATTACTTCCTTCTTTTTTTTTGGCGGAGGTAAACTCTGTATGGCTTTGATCTTTGACAGATCTAGTTCAATGCCTCGCCGACTTACTATAAATCCCAATAGCTTCCCTGAAGGTACTCCAAAAGCACATTTTGCAGCATTTAGTTTAAGATTGTACCTTCGGAGTCTTTGGAAAAACTTCCTCAAGTCCCTCACATGATCATGTTGCTTCTTGGACTTTATGATGATGTCGTCCACATACACCTCAATTTCTTGATGCATCATGTCGTGGAACATTGTGGTCATTGCACTCATATAAGTAGCTCCGGCATTCTTTAACCCAAACGGCATCACTCTATAGCAGTATGTTCCCCAAGGCCTATTAAAAGTAGTTTTCTCCGCATCTTCCTCGTCCATTAGGATATGATGATAACCCATATAGCAATCTACAAAAGAGCCAATTTCATGCTTGGCGCAATTGTCGATTAATATGTGGATGTTTGGCAATGGGAAATCATCCTTTGGAGTGGCCTTGTTGAGGTCTCTGTAATCCACACACACCTTGGTTTTTCCATCTTTCTTTGGAACTGGCACAACATTTGCTAACCAGGTGGGGTACTTAGTAACTCGTATGACATTTTCCTCAAACTGCTTATTCACCTCTTCTTTTATCTTCACGCTGATGTCCGTTTTGAACTTTCTCAACTTTTGCTTTACTAGTCGGCATTCAAGATAAATAGGTAACTTGTGTACCACCAAATTAGTGCTAAGTCCGGGCATGTCAACATACGACCAAGCAAAGATGTCCTTGAATTCATGCAGCAACTTTATTATCTCTTCCCTGATAAAGGCTTCTAAATGTACACTGATTTCTGTCTCCCGGACATTATCCTCGCTCCCCAAATTAATAGATTCTATCTCATTCAAGTTCGGTTTGGGTTTTTCCTCATATTGATTCAAGTCTTTACTTATTTACTCCAGTATTTCCTTATCCTCATATTCTATCTCACTATCATTCTCAATTTCTTGTATAATAATTCGATTGTCAGAACTGGGACGGGAATCCTTCATGCATGACATATCATCAGAATCAGCGCATATTGAACTGCACAAAAGGAAGAAAAATAAAAATAAAAATAAGGCAAAAAATGAGGAAAGAAGGAGAAACTGCATTTCATTGATATTTCAAAAGATGAACAAAGATTGGATACATTTTTATTTCAATGGGGTGGGGACTACAAAAATAAAATTGCTTTTTGGGAAATGATGATATATTTCGAAAGCTAACTACCAAGACTCCTTCCTGATTGGGAAATGAGTGGCTTCCCAATTGTTGAGTGCCACACTAGACCCCACGAACTGAATGTCTATCTTGCTGGTACCCTCGCCCATCTCTACCATGTTCACGTCCCCAAATAACATTTCAAACCTCGCCAGGAGTTCCTCATTATGTCTAGTCTCAACATACCTCGACGCAACAGATGTCAGATGTCATTTTGTACCAGGCTTGGCAGAGGTGTCGGACAATTTTGGGAGTGGTTTAGGAAGGTTCCAATTTTTCTTTTTGGTTCTTTTGGCTTTCTAGATGTCGGCTTGGGTAGGTTTGAAGCCCAAGTCGAAGGTGTCATTGTTTACAGGTAGATGGACTGGTTGAGTTATTCCTTGTAAGGCTATTCCAAGCCCTTTTCTTGGTGTAAATCCATTCTTGATCATCTCTTTGGCTGCCATCACAGCGGCAGGTTCTACTATCGGGATTGGCAAGTTCTCCCCTTCTGGTATCTTGTTCACTGTTACAGTGTTTGTCGCCTTGTACAACCAGGGACCCTTGTCCCCATCCGCATCCTCGAAGGGCATTATGGTATTGCAAGTGTCTCCCTCTCCATGCACTGTAATTTCTTGCTGCTCCCATTCGAACTTAACCATTTGGTGCAAGGACGATGGTACGGCCTTAGCCGCATGGATCCATGGTCGACCCAACAATAGATTATAGGACACAGTGACGTCTAACACCTGAAATTCCATGGTAAAGTCTGCCGGCCCAATAGTGACCTCCACAATGATATCCCCCAAAGTATTTTTGCTTTCTCTGTCAAACCCTCGAAGACTCACACTATTCCGCCAGATTCTATCAGGATTAATCTTCAGCTTTCCAAGAGTCGAAAGTGGACAAATATTTGCACTCGAACCATCGTCTATTAACACCTGAGTGACCACCGATTCCTCACTTTTAACGGTAAGATAGAGTGCCTTGTTATGTTCAGTCCCTTCAATAGGCAATTCATTGTTCGAGAATGTTATCTTGTTCGACTCAAAAATCATGTTGGTAATCTTCTCAAGATGACAGACTGAGATCTTTTCGGGGACATGTGCCTCATTCAATACCTCCAACAATGCCTTTTTGTTTTCCTATGAGTGAATTAACAATGAGAGCAATGAGATTTGTGTAGGCGTCTTTCTCAGCTGTTCTACTATCGAGTAGTCTTGAGATTTTATCTTCTTCAAAAATTCTTCTGCTTCTTCTTCAGAGACCGCCTTCTTCATATGACTCTCCTTTACCACCTTCATTTTGCTTAAATCTTCCGGGACAAAACACCACCCGGAACGAGTAAGACCGTGTGTCTCGTTGACCTCTCCTGTAACTTCTTTTCCTTTGTACACTACTGCAGCCTTGTTGTAAATCCAAGGTACGGCTTTAGTATTAATCATCGACATTTGCACCACTAGCTTTATAATCACTGGTTCCATGCATGCTCCTTTCACTATCAATAATGGCCTAACCCCTAGCACTACAATTTTCAAAGTCTCAACCACTGGTGGCTTTTTCACTTGTACTTCAATTGTCGCTTTCTCTTTCTCAACTTCTTTTTCTACTTTGCTGTTTGCTTTGATCATCATGACTGATTGGGACGGCTTCCTGCTGCTCTCATATTGTGCTAACTCTATCATGTGTGTCTCATGATGAGTCGGCAATGGATTTTGAGTAATGTTTAGAGTCTCTGGAGCCTGAACCTCAATCCTCCGACTGTCAATGAGCTCCTGTATAGCAGTCTTCAAGTGCCAACACTTTTCAGTATCATGCCCTGGTGTCCCGGAGCAATACTCGCACCTGACTGACTGGTAAATATTTCTAGGAGGAGGGTTTGGCAGCTTTGGTTCAATTGGATTTAGCATCCCTAATTCTTTCAGACAATAATAAAGGCTGGTGTAAGATTCCCCCAATGGGGTGAATGTTTTCTTCGTTTGGGCACTGTTCCTCATCTCTGGATCAGGTCGGAAGTTGGGCCTGTTTGGGTTCTTGTAGGCTCTAGAAGAGGGGTAGGTGTTATGTGTATGATAGACATTTTGTGGGACCTGGGCTCGCCATACATGACGTGGTGGTGGATAAGTTGGGCTTGTGGAATGGGGTAGTATGGAGTAGTTTGTGGACAATATGGTGGGGGTGGGTTGTAGGGTGCTAGCGGGTATGGTTGGTATGGGCGAGGTGGGTGATGGTATATGCTTTGGCTACGAGTCCATGGTTTACTTTCCACAAACGAAACCTCCTCCTTGTTCTTCTTTCCAATAGATCCTCCGTTCCCTGTCTGTATAGCCTGATTCGTGGCCTTGATAGCAGAAAAGCTCATGATTTTTTTGGTATTCAACCCTTCTTCTACGAAACTCCCCATTTTCACTACTTCATTGAAATTCTTACCAATAGCCGACACCGGATAGCCATAGTAAGCGACAGCCTATCCGCTATTATCTCCAAGTTTAACTAGAAGTGGTTGGCAAATGTTTGCGCTAGATCGTCCCAGATGAACCATCTAGTATGATCCTGACGTGTATACCACTCCAGTGCAGACCCGCTCAAACTCTGGCTAAAGTACGCCATCAAAAGTTCATCTTTCCCTCCTGCGCCACACATCTTGCTGCAATATCCCCTAAGATGGGCTACAGGATCTCTATGTCCATTGTACATGTCAAACTTAGGCAACTTGAATCCGACCAGGAGCTGCACCTCTGGGAACAGACATAGATCTTTGTATGCTACGCTCACTTGTCCCCCTAGCCCTTGTATGTTACGGAAGGACTATTCCAAACTCCTCATCTTTCTGGCCATTTCCTCTTGTTCTAAGTTCTTGACGGGTTTTTCTTCAGTTGTCTCCATCAACGGGGTATAAGATTCATGGTGCCTAAATGTCGGCTCCGGCAGATAATAGTGGACCTCTTGCACATGGAACACTGGTTCACTTGACGAATTATGCAGGGCAACAGGTGGAGGTGCCACATACAATGGGGCAGCCTGTGGTGGCTGGGGTGGAATCTGTTTGGACAGTGGTGGTGGTGCCTGGGAAGTGTAGGCATAATAGTGGTGGTAATCTGGATATGTGGAGGATGAGTTCATGATGGGTGGCTTGGGATTAAGATTGACAGGAGGGACATATGCTGGGCTGGGTTAGCGGGATATGCAGGTAAGGGTTGACCCCTGGACCAAGCTTGGTACATCTCAGACATCTACTGCTTGAGCTTATACATTTCTTCCTTCATCCCTGCTACATCCACGACCTCCTCCTCTTGCACAGGGTCCATGATAGTTGGTTCGATTTCTTGAGATACATCCTTTGTCATTGCCTTAGATTGTGTGTTGTAATGATGATTTGCCAGAGTACCAGTTGCTAGCTGAAATCTGTTTCTCATAAACAACAACACTCGTTAATAGTTAGCACATGAGAGGACAAGATGCAACGATTGGAAAGATCACAACTTTTGCCTTTGATCGTCATGCATCATCCCTGCATTTGTTACATTTTGAACCAACATCATCATTCCTTTTATTTCTTGTTTTTTTTTACTTTTTTTTCTTTTTCCTTTTTCTTTTTTTTTTCTTTTTTGTTTCTTTCTTTTTTCTCTCTTTTTCTTTTCTTTATTCTCTTCTCTCTTTTCTATTTCCTTCTTCTTCTCTTTATTGATTTTCGTTCCTATTCATTTGCCTATCGTACAAACAATTGATATAAAGCGGAAAAGGATTAGCAATAACTTTTTATTTTCATTGACATTTCAAAAACATCGATTTACAAGATGGTGTTGAGCTACTAAATGCAAAAAGGAAATACGAATACAAAATGCATGCCCTATGAATACATTAATGCTCCTAGTGACCGCGAGACGTCGTTCGGTCTTGCCGCGGGCCTATATGCTAATCCACTTTGGAGCCTATCTAGGTCGGACGTGACTTGCTGCACAAAGAATTTCACAGCTGATACAAATGTTGTTCGGGACATGTTTTCACACAGTTGGCAATTTCGGGTAATATATTGAGCAATATGAACAATTCTCTCTCGAATAACCCATTTCTCTTGAAGTAATTGACTAATCTGTTCGGCGCGAACATCTAAGGTGTGTTGGTTCTCCTTCTGTAGTTGTTGTAGCTCGAACTCTAACCGAGCCTTAGTCGTGTAATAATGCTCTCTTTCTTCTTAAAATTCTTTGATGTTCTTGTTACTCTTGACAGTGGCTGTGACGATTTTCTTTCTCAGACGAGCTACCTCAACGTCATGTTTGTCCCGTAGTTGCTGAACCAACCTGGCTCTCTCCTCGACGTCTTTGTCCAGTTGCTTCCGAAACCTGACTAACTCTTTTTCCGCTTTGTCCAAATCTGTAAGGCCCCGTAAAATTTTGTGCATAAAACCTAGTAGCTGTGGTGTCTTGGTCCGAATAGAGAATAAAATTTTCCAGAAAAATGTCAAATATGCGGTCAAGAATGCGACCGCAAACCTGACATGCGGACCGCATTCTGACCGCAAATCGTTCCAGAGAGTTTCCCAAAAATCTGTCAAATGTGCGGTCCATATGCGATCGCATGTCAAATCTGCGGTGCATTTTGCGACCGCAGATCAAACATGCGGACCGCATTCTGGCCGCATTCCTTAACAGAAACTTGTAAAATTTGGGGCAATTCTGCGGTCATTATGCGGACCGCATGTGGATTCTGCGGTCGCATAGTGACCGCATATTTGACCCCGGCCCAGATTTTTGTAACATTTTGACCCGATCTCTTCTTTAATATAACACCTTTCTTCTTCATTTTATCATATCATCTCACCAAAATTAGAGAGAGAAGAGTTCATCTTCAAAGATTGTTCCAACTACTTAATTCCAAGGGATTCTAGGGCAAGGATTCAACTTCCCCAATATTTTCAAGGTAAGAACCCTAACTATTTTCTTGATTTTCAGTTTTAATTGGGTAAAGAGAGGTTTTCATATAATAGCTTTTAAAAGTAGAATTTCTACACTCATGCATGATTATTGAACTTGATTTCTAGTAAAAGAAGTGAGTAGAAGTAAGAGTCTTCAAGAACAAGGTTGGCAAGAGTAAGATAGCTTGGGTAAGCATAAAGTAGGAAGTTAACGGAAGAAAACTCATCACCGGGTATGTATGGCTAATTTTGATTCTTGTGAAATCGCCTATATGTGTGAAGTTTGTTGTTTCGTGTTAAATTGACAAATTGTGTGAAATTCTTGATGTTGTTGTTGGATATTCAAAGTTTGTTGTTGAGTTATGAGTGATGTAAAATGAGAGTTTAATTTGGCAAAAGAATTGTGAATAATGACTATGATGGCCTATATGGCACCTTGTGGAAAACAAACGAAACACTTGAGAATTGGTTTATTGTGGAAAGAGATGAAACACTAGAATTGTGGAAATATTGTAACATGGTTGTGATATTGAATTGAGAACATGAACCAATGTGTAAGTTGCTTATTTGAACTTGTTGAAATTGTGTGTAGTACCTTATCTGCTGTTTGAAATTGTTGTGTTTTCAACTGTAAGGCGGGGTCGTGTTGCGCGCCGCAACGTGGTGAAATAAGGTGTGGGTTGGGGTGATAAGGGTGGCCGAGGTAATAAGGGTGGTCGGGGGCAATAAGGATGGAAAGCGATCGAAATCGCCATTGAAAAATTGATACAAAAATCAATAATGTGAAATTGTGAAAGGAGACAGCAGGAGAGTTTGCAACCTGTGGGGCACTGATTGCCCCTTTGTTTGACTACTTGTGCTTTACGTGATTGATTGGTTATTGTTAAATTGGTTGATCGTAGAAAGTACTTTGTGTGAGAATTATTTGAAATGAGGAAAATGTGGAAACATGGTTGGCTGGCTTAATTAATTGTTGATGTAATTTAATGGCTTGAGTTTACTTGGGACAAAGTTTGTCCATACATACCGGTACAATTCAAGTGTACTGACGTCCCTTTTGCCGGGGGCGCTACATTCGTGTCATGATTGTAGGTGGATCAGTAGCAGGCACTTCAGCTCATCGGCAGTAGTATCCTTCTCCTTCCACTGCCCGTTTTTGGTGAGCCCCTTTCTTCCTCGGGGCCTTGTGTGGTTCATGCCACTTCTGTTTAGATTTCATTTTGGTTTTGTAAGGTATAGCCGGAGCCTTGTTACCGGCAAGTATTGTATTTCCCTTTTGTATCCTAGAGGCTCTGTAGACATGTAAGATGTGGGACTCCAGTATTATGTATACATTATGTTATGTCGGGCGTTGTAAAAAAATTACAATCTTGTTAATGAATCACTCGTATCATTTTATTTGTTTAATGTGAAATCATTCATGGTTAGTAATATATCTGGTTAATGAGAAACAGTCAACACAGGGGTAACGCTGTCACGCCCCAAATCGAGGAACATGACCGGCGCCTGACCGAGTAGCCCCAGTCAAGCGGACCTGGGTGCCTTTATATCCCACGCGTTACCCCTGTGTTGATTATTACTCATTAACCAAATATCTTACCAATAATGACTGATTTCACAATGCATAAACATAACCATGTGAATGATTTACTAACAAGTTCACAATTTACATTTACAACGCCCGACATACATATACATAGGCCACAACCCCACAGTTTACATGTCTACGGAGCCTCTAGGATACAAAAGGGAAATACGATACTTGCCGGTAACAAGGCTCCGGCTATACCTTACAAAACCAAAATGAAATCTTTAACAAAAGTGGCATGAACCACACAGGGCCCCGAGGAAGAAAGGGGCTCACCAAAACGGGCAGTGGAAGGAGAAGGATACTACTGCCGATGAGCTGAAGTGCCTGCTACTGATCCACCTACAATCATGACACGAATGTAGCGCCCCGGCAAAAGGGACGTCAGTACACTTGAATTGTACTGGTATGTATGGACAAACTTTGTCCCAAGTAAACTCAAGCCATTAAATTACATCAACAATTAATTAAGCCAGAGCCAACCATGTTTCCACATTTTCCTCATTTCAAATAATTCTCAACACAAAGCACTTTCTACAATTAACCACTTTAACAATAACCAATCAATCACGTAAAGCACAAGTAGTCAAACAAAGGGGCAATCAGTGCCCCACAGGTTGCAAACTCTCCTGCTTGTCTCCTTTCACAATTTCATATTAATGATTTTGTATCAATTTTCAATAGCGATTTCGATCGCTTTCCACCCTTATTGCCCCCGACCACCCTTATTACCTCGGCCACCCTTATCACCCCAACCCACACCTTATTTCCCCACGTTGCGGCGCGCAACACGACCCCGCCTTACAGTTGAAAACACAACAATTTCAAACAGCAGATAAGGTACTACACACAATTTCAATAAGTTCAAATAAGCAACTTACACATTGGTTCATATTCTCAATTTCTTCTCAATTCAATATCACAACCATGTTACAATATTTCCACAATTCAGGTGTTTCATCTCTTTCCACAATAAACCAATTCTCAAGTGTTTCGTTTGTTTTCCACAAGGTGCCATATAGGCCATCATAGTCATTATTCACAATTCTTTTGCCAAATTAAACTCTCATTGTACATCACTCATAGCTCAACAACAAACTTTGAATATCCAACAACAACATCAAGAATTTCACACAATTTGTCAATTTAACACGAAACAAACAACTTCACACATATTGGCGATTTCACAAGAATCAAAATTAGCCATACATACCTCGATTGAGCTTTCCTTAAGTTACTACAACACTCCAAAAACTCTAGCAATTCCAATCTACTATGAGACATAACAAAATTAAACACATATTAGAAAGATATTCATGAAACTAGCTCATTTGAGCATTTTATCAAATACTAGTTGTGCATCTTGATTTCAAATCCCCTTTTCAAGAATTACTTCATTCCCTAACCCTATCTTTACTTATTTATGTTCATCAATCTTCCCACAACTCTATTTGCACAAGCATGCATACATAACACTACCATACCAAGAATCATACCTCAATAATACATCTCACAACCTCAACAATACTAACATAACCTAGGTTAGGAACCCATGGCTCCCAATTACCCTCCCATGAGTTCTAATGTATGTATCTTACATAAATAATCACCATAGAGTAGTTGGAGATGATAGACATACCTCTTGTAGTAAGAATTTTAAGAATCTCCACTTGAGGTGTTCTTGAAGAATTCAAGAATTAGAAGGAAAATCTAAGGATTTTGAAGATTAATCCTTGTTAGTATAAGTGTTTAAGGGGTAGAAATTACTCAAAGAACTATAAAATCTTACCTTAGATCATAGGGATGAAGTTTGGGATGAAACCCTCTTGAGAGAGCAAGTCATAACCCCAAAAATGAGTTTGGAACACTCTAGGCCGGTCTTTGGGGTATTAAAACTATCCAGGTGCGCGAAGTGTTGCCCAGGTGCGCGAAGTGTGCAAGCTTCGCGCATGACTTCGCGCATTTTCCTGAGCATTCTGCCTAAGGTGCGCGAAGTGTGCGCGAAGTCCACTTCGCGCAGGACTTCGCGCATCTGACACCTGACGAGTAAAATGATCATAACTTTCTGTATACACCTCCAAATGACGAACGGTTTGTTGCGTTGGAAACTAGACTCAAAGGGCTTTAATTTGATAGGTTGATCCTCACACAACTCATTATATAACCGGAGATATGATCGTTCAAAGTGAGGTCTTGTGCGCACTCTTTTACAGATTTCGTCTAATATGCAATTTTCCATCTTGGATTAGGCTTAGGCCTCTCCTTAGACCCCAAATCACTTATAATAAGACTTATACCCTTATTAAACTATCTAATT
Source organism: Nicotiana noctiflora (assembly GCA_032618575.1). Classification (NCBI taxonomy): domain Eukaryota; kingdom Viridiplantae; phylum Streptophyta; class Magnoliopsida; order Solanales; family Solanaceae; genus Nicotiana; species Nicotiana noctiflora. The sequence continues at coordinate 8,934 of JASVEL010002340.1, read as the reverse complement.
AGTATCCATAATATTGTGAATCCTTATTTGCACACGAGATAAAACAATGTAGCCTACATTAGCACGACGAAATCTTAAATAACTCGAAAAAAAAATTTTCGGGGCCTTACATTCTCCCCCCCTTAGGAGCATTCGTCCTCGAATGAGGATTGAGGTCCATTCACTAGCCTTCCTTATGTAACTTCAGTTTGTTCACATCATGAAATATATCAATAGCCACGAATTTGGCTAACTCCTTAAATTTCCGAAATTTTCGCCAGAGTTTTCTTTGTAATATGGACATATCCACCTGTTAGAGAGCCCCCGAAATACATTCCAACAACAATACACAATTACAACACTTTCCCAGCTTGTATACACTTGCTTACCTCAACGATCACACATATTCTATCACATTGTTACATTTGCGCATAAACTAGCTAATTCAATGAGTCCTTACCTTATTTAACTGTCTCAATACACCATGTACACATAAACAAACCATTATCAATCTACACTTACTATTAGTTGTTTACTTAACACATGAATCTTTCTAAGGCTTCCATTTATCAAGAAAGGTTTAAGTGACCCAAGGTAACAACACATACAACTCATTACCAAATGAAGGAAACTTGACTAACACTAAGAGGGAAACAACTTGGACAAGACAATAGTTACCGGGAGTAGAAGGATCGCCTAATTTCTACTAAGCTTGATCAAACAAATGGGGGTACTTTTCCTTCATCTCTTTTTCTGCCTCCCACGTGGCCTCCTCAACTTGTTGACTTCGCCACAATACTTTAACAGAGGCAACTTCCTTATTTCTCAACTTACGAACTTGCCTATCAAGGATGGCAACCGGAACTTCTTCATATGACAAATCCTCATTAACCTCAATAGCCTCGACCGGCATGATGGTGGATGGATCTCCAATCACTTTCTTCAACATGGACACATGGAACACGGGGTGCACTGATGACATTTCAGGAGGCAACTCCAGCCTATAAGCAACTTGCCCGATTCTTTGAACGATCCGATATGGCCCAACAAACCTAGGACTCAATTTCCCTTTCTTTCCGAATCGCATGACTCCCTTCATAGGAGATACCCTCAAGAACACCCAATCATCAACTTGAAACTCCAAATCTCTTCGGCGAACGTCTGCATAGGATTTTTGGTGACTCTGTGCGGTTTTCAACCTCTCTTGAATAACCTTAACTTTTTCCATAGCTTCGTACACCATATCTGGCCCTAGCAATTCCGCTTCACCTACCTCAAACCACCCGATTGGCGACCTACACCTTCTCCCGTACAATGCCTCAAATGGGGCCATATGAATGCTAGCATGAAAGCTATTATTATAAGCAAATTCTATCAGTGGTAAGTATTCGTCCCAATTACCTTTGAAATCCAGGACACAAGCCCGTAACATATCTTCAAGCGTCTGAATAGTCAGTTCGGCCTGACCATCGGTCTGCGGATGGAAGGTTGTGCTGAGATTCACCTGAGTTCCCAAACCTTGCTGACACGTCTTCCAAAAATTAGCTGTGAACTGAGCCCCGCGATCCGAGATAATAGAAAGTGGAGTGCCATGAAGCCTTACTATCTCCTTGATGTACAATCTTACATAATGCTCCGCAGTATCAGTGGACTTGACTGGCAGGAAGTGAGCTGATTTGGTGAGTCGATCCACTATCACCCATATTGAGTCGAACTTACGCTAAGTGCGAGGTAACCCCACCACGAAATCCATATTGATCATCTCCCATTTCCACCTTGGTATTTCTATAAGCTGAGTTAATCCACCAGGCCATTGATGCTCGGTCTTCACTTGCTGACAGTTCGAACATTTAGCTACAAAACTTGCCACATCCCTTTTCATACCATTCCACCAATAAATCTCCTTGACATCATGATACATTTTCGTGGAACCTGGGTGCACAGAATACCTGGAAATATGTGCCTCTGCCATTACTCTCTCCCGAAGTTCGTTCATGTCCGGAACACATAGTCTACCTTGACACCGTAATACACCATCCTCGCTGCTGAGTACAAATGCTGAGGTCTTGTCATTCATAACTGCTTCCTTCACTCGAACCAATGATGATTCTGCTCCATTATGCACCAATACATTCCCCGCGTCTGACGCCAAAATACGAACCCCTAAAATGGCCAATTGGTAAACCTCCCGAGCTAGGAGTCTCTGATCCACACCCAAATGAGCCAAACTACCCATGGATTTTCGACTAAGAGCGTCGGCTACCACATTTGCCTTCCCTGGATGGTACAATATGTTCATATCATAGTCCTTAAGCAATTCTAACCACCGCCGCTGTCTCAGATTCAGTTCCTTCTGCTTGAACAAATACTTGAGGCCCTTGTGGTCTAGAAACACATCTACATGAACTCCATAAATATAATACCGCCATATTTTAAAGCAGACACAACTGTCGCGAGCTCCAAATCATGTGTCGGATAATTCTTCTCGTGATTCTTGAGTTATCTCAAAGTATACTCTATAACCTTTCCGTGTTGCATCAATACACACCCCAAACCAACCTTGGAGGCATAACTATCACCTTAATACTTTACATCATTTGCGGAACATCTTTATTATATTCTTCTTACATAAGACCTTCCACGAATTGAGTTCTACTATAATTTCCTTGATATGGTTACGATCCCATGTGAACAATTTCTACCAACTCTTCACAATTGTTAACAAAAGACATTACTGAATGAGTTTTCTCGTATGACCTCCTATCTCAAATGAATAGCACTGGCTAACTTGCACACGTACCCCGAATAACACTATCTTGCACGACATTGCATCAAATGTAAGGTAACATTGTGCTCTAACTTTTCTTAACCAACCTCTTCTCCCCATATGTACATTATAGAATTTAAGAAACTGCACCTCTTCCCCCGTGAATGAAAATTTCTACCATCCCTCCTTACGGTTAAACACCTCTTAAAACATATATCAACAACCTTTATATGCATATGATTTAGGAAGGGTCACTAGCCCGAGAAGGGTATTCTCTGAAACTTTAAATCCTCCTTAATCCTTTAACAACAGCTTTTGGTTTTACTCTTAAGTGTAAGGCTTAGTCCACCTGATTCTATCTCCGATGAATAACTCGCCTTATTCCCCATGTTATAGTTACCAATAAAGTTCCCTGATATTATGGCTTACGAGTTATCATGCTAAACACGTCTAGTCCGTCACGAGTGCTCATCCTCTTTCAATCTATTCTGAACCTTAATTTCCATCTTGTTTTGCGGATAGTGCATAGTTAATAGCTTTATTGCCCCACACATTTGTCTGCCTCCCGTGAACTTGAAAAATCATTATGTCTTGTTTAATCATTTTACAGTACCACAACTTCACCAACGATTATCTCACTTCCCATTGTGTGTAGACACGAACTATCTCTAGACCCTTTAGTTGATATTCAGTGTCACCCAAGTCGGTTGCATTGCGGTTAATCCCTTATAATTTTTTTATTAACACTTGTGCCCTAAGTGAGTCCACCATTCTGATGCAAAAATTGTTTTAGATAACCATGACCATCTCAATTTAAAGGTTTTTCCCCATTTCTTCTCACCTCATTCTTCCTAGTTAGCGAATAGCCACGCACTCTTCCATATATTACGTGGTCCATTAACTTAGGTATTTCATTCGGCTCACCTCTTAACTCTTATTGGGATATATGTAGCAAAGAGTGTTCGTCTGAACATCACTCAACACTTATCTATTTGTAAGACTCTTTAGAGGCTCTCTATCAAGCCCCAATTACCATCTTGGGTTGTTGTGGCAACCCATTTATTTCTCCCACTCGTTCTGGCTTTCTTAGTATCCCGAAACTTTGTTTAAATCACAAATCTATGATTAGCCCATTCCAAGTACTCACAATATTTCACATTGGACATATGGTACTTCCTTGGGTTCTATTTCTCCTGTCCTTCTAACAAGTAAAAGTCTCTTTACAAACATACTCTTATTTTCTAGAATCGTTGACCCTATCATTCACATTGCCATGCATGAAGAATTTACATTCCTTAATCTCTTGGGATGCTAGTTGTCTATCATTAGCATATTCTTTCAGAGAGTCATGTTACCCATTATCTCTTTTCTAGACCACACCTGTCTTCACCAAAATATTCAAATATCATAGCTACATGGTCTCACTCTTGTTTCATTGTATTTAAGTAGCCTCATGATAGCCCTTCCTCTCCCACATGGGGCGAATGTCCTGGATATTGACACAAGTCTTGAGTGTAGAAACTTTAGGAACATATGCCTCATATATCTATCCCTCTTATATATACTCGACTATTAGGAAAATTTAAGTCACCATAGTATTGATATCATAAGTTCCCTATTCCTATTCAGCCACGTAGGTATGGGATTCCAAGTCCCCACGCATATCCTTTATGAGTGTAACGCAACCTCGTACATTTCTGGGTCCTTATAACATTCGTAAGACAAGGGTTTTATCACCTAGGGTCCAATTGAGTCTCATTTCATAACTTTTTAACTCATGTGAGAGACTTACACTCTCACCATTAATCTCTTAGTCTTTCTCCCATATATCACGTGCTTATATAACCAATATTATTTCACACCTTGCGATCAATTATATACTTCTCGCACTAACCACGTGTGCTACTCAAACTTACATATCAATTATCAAATCAATGCCTCTTCGTGCGGGTAATCACTTTTAATCCTTTCCTCAAATAAAGCATACTTGTAGTACTATGTACTTATACTATATATATATTCATACAGTTTATTCAACAAGATACATGTGCAATCTCCATAATACCCATGTCTTTTCCCATTGGTCATGACATATGACAACACTACATGAAACGGACGAAAGAGCATTTAAACTTACCTTGAATCTCAACGCACGTGTTATAAAACAATATTATAGTCAAGCTTTATCGCACGATTTGGAATGTTGAAGAAGGGTAATATTCCTAAATGTCCGTGTAGCCCCCTACTTATATGATGTGGTCGACAACACACCTATAAGAAGAGCACTACTAGACACGGCTCCGAGACATCCTAGGACACTTTACAAACCTTAGGCTCTGATACCAAGTTTGTCACGCCCCAAATCGAGGAACATGACCGGCGCCTGACCGAGTAGCCCCAGTCAAGCGGACCTGGGTGCCTTTATATCCCACGCGTTACCCCTGTGTTGATTATTACTCATTAACCAAATATCTTACCAATAATGACTGATTTCACAATGCATAAACATAACCATGTGAATGATTTACTAACAAGTTCACAATTTACATTTACAACGCCCGACATACATATACATAGGCCACAACCCCACGGTTTACATGTCTACGGAGCCTCTAGGATACAAAAGGAAATATAATACTTGCCGGTAACAAGGCTCCGGCTATACCTTACAAAACCAAAATGAAATCTTTAACAAAAGTGGCATGAACCACACAGGGCCCCGAGGAAGAAAGGGGCTCACCAAAACGGGCAGTGGAAGGAGAAGGATACTACTGCCGATGAGCTGAAGTGCCTGCTACCGATCCACCTACAATCATGACACGAATGTAGCGCCCCCGGCAAAAGGGACGTCAGTACACTTGAATTGTATTGGTATGTATGGACAAACTTTGTCCCAAGTAAACTCAAGCCATTAAATTACATCAACAATTAATTAAGCCAGCCAACCATGTTTCCACATTTTCCTCATTTCAAATAATTCTCAACACAAAGCACTTTCTACAATTAACCACTTTAACAATAACCAATCAATCACGTAAAGCACAAGTAGTCAAACAAAGGGGCAATCAGTGCCCCACAGGTTGCAAACTCTCCTGTTGTCTCCTTTCACAATTTCACATTATTGATTTATGTATCAATTTTCAATAGCGATTTCGATCGCTTTCCATCCTTATTGCCCCCGACCACCCTTATTACCTCGGCCACCCTTATCACCCCAACCCACACCTTATTTCACCACGTTGCGGCGCGCAACACGACCCCGCCTTACAGTTGAAAACACAACAATTTCAAACAGCAGATAAGGTACTACACACAATTTCAATAAGTTCAAATAAGCAACTTACACATTGGTTCATATTCTCAATTTCTTCTCAATTCAATATCACAACCATGTTACAATATTTCCACAATTCAGGTGTTTCATCTCTTTCCACAATAAACCAATTCTCAAGTGTTTCGTTTGTTTTCCACAAGGTGCCATATAGGCCATCATAGTCATTATTCACAATTCTTTTGCCAAATTAAACTCTCATTGTACATCACTCATAGCTCAACAACAAACTTTGAATATCCAACAACAACATCAAGAATTTCACACAATTTGTCAATTTAACACGAAACAAACAACTTCACACATATTGGCGATTTCACAAGAATCAAAATTAGCCATACATACCTCGATTGAGCTTTCCTTAAGTTACTACAACACTCCAAAAACTCTAGCAATTCCAATCTACTATGAGACATAACAAAATTAAACACATATTAGAAAGATATTCATGAAACTAGCTCATTTGAGCATTTTATCAAATACTAGTTGTGCATCTTGATTTCAAATCCCCTTTTCAAGAATTACTTCATTCCCTAACCCTATCTTTACTTATTTATGTTCATCAATCTTCCCACAACTCTATTTGCACAAGCATGCATACATAACACTACCATACCAAGAATCATACCTCAATAATACATCTCACAACCTCAACAATACTAACATAACCTAGGTTAGGAACCCATGGCTCCCAATTACCCTCCCATGAGTTCTAATGTATGTATCTTACATAAATAATCACCATAGAGTAGTTGGAGATGATAGACATACCTCTTGTAGTAAGAATTTTAAGAATCTCCACTTGAGGTGTTCTTGAAGAATTCAAGAATTAGAAGGAAAATCTAAGGATTTTGAAGATTAATCCTTGTTAGTATAAGTGTTTAAGGGGTAGAAATTACTCAAAGAACTATAAAATCTTACCTTAGATCATAGGGATGAAGTTTGGGATGAAACCCTCTTGAGAGAGCAAGTCATAACCCCAAAAATGAGTTTGGAACACTCTAGGCCGGTCTTTGGGGTATTAAAACTATCCAGGTGCGCGAAGTGTTGCCCAGGTGCGCGAAGTGTGCAAGCTTCGCGCATGACTTCGCGCATTTTCCTGAGCATTCTGCCTAAGGTGCGCGAAGTGTGCGCGAAGTCCACTTCGCGCAGGACTTCGCGCATCTGACACCTGACGAGTAAAATGATCATAACTTTCTGTATACACCTCTAAATGACGAACGGTTTGTTGCGTTGGAAACTAGACTCAAAGGGCTTTAATTTGATAGGTTGATCCTCACACAACTCATTATATAACCGGAGATATGATCGTTCAAAGTGAGGTCTTGTGCGCACTCTTTTACAGATTTCGTCTAATATGCAATTTTCCATCTTGGATTAGGCTTAGGCCTCTCCTTAGACCCCAAATCACTTATAATAAGACTTATACCCTTATTAAACTATCTAATTAGTATCCATAATATTATGAATCCTTATTTGCACACGAGATAAAACAATGTAGCCTACATTAGCACGACGAAATCTTAAATAACTCGAAAAAAAAAATTTTCGGGGCCTTACAGTCCTGCAACTGAAAGGCACCCAGGTCCGCTTGACTGGGGCAACCCGGTCGGGCGCCGGTCATGTTCCTCGATTTGGGGCGTGACAAACTTGGTATCAGAGCTTAAGGTTTTAAAGTGTCCTAGGATGTCTCGGAGCCGTGTCTAGTAGTGCCCTTCTTATAGGTGTGTTGTCGACCACGTCATATAAGTAGGGGGCTACACGGGCATTTAGGAATTTACCTACTTCTTTGATAATCTATATCGTGCGGTAAAGTGCAATGTGGAGATATCTGTGTCTAATTCGTGCCTTGTTCCCAAATTTTCAGAATATGGCACCTAAGAAGAAGGCTAGACTCGGCCTTAGGGCCAATGCGGGCCCAAGTGCAGCTGTTAATCATGTACCCGATGCCGTGGGAGAGAATGACCCACCAGTCCCGAATTTGCCTGGCCCATCTGTTCAAAACCCAAGTGCCCCTATTCCAGCGGCGGCAGAGGATGCCACCATTCCTCTTGCCGGTGTTCCTGACTCAGATACAGTTCCCGCTTCGGGCTCCGGTATCTCTAATGAAGATCTTAGGGGAGCCATTCATATGTTAACACAGTTAGTGGCCGCCCAGGCCCAGAGATCCCATGATGCCCCTGCATCCTCCAGCGGACAGGGAGATTCCTTTGGCTCCAGAGTCCACCAGTTCTTGCGATTGGCCCCTCCAGAATTTTCAGGTACCGATCCAGAGGCTGACCCACAGGAATTCCTTGATGAGATATACAAGACCCTCAGAGTGATGAAGGCTACGGATATAGAGGGGGTAGAGTTGGCCTCTTACAGGCTGAAGGGAGCGGCACGTTCATGGTTTGAAATGTGGGAGGATTCCCGTGAGGAAGGGAGCTCTCCGGCCAGATGGGATGAGTTCGTAGATGCATTTATGGACCACTTCTTACCTGCGGAGGCAATGGCAGCCCGTGCCACTGAGTTCGAGGTTCTCAAACAGGGCAGTATGAGTGTTTGGGAGTATTACATGGAGTTCGTAAGGTTGTCCAAGTACGCTCCTCATTTAGTGTCGACCATGGATGCCCGGGTTCGACGGTTTGTTTAGGGCCTTAGCCCTTTGGTAGTGAAAGAGGCTGCCACAGTAGCTTTGCACTCGGACATGAACTATGGGAGGATTGTGGGGTTTTCTCAGGCCACAGAGGCTAGGAAATTAAAGATTTGTACGGAAAGAGAGAGTAGCAGCAGGGCCCGGTCAATGGGTCATTCAGGGAGATCACTTCCAAGGAGAGGGTCATCAGGGCCATCCCAGTCATACGCCCAGTCCACA
>JASVEL010002339.1:0-30796 GCA_032618575.1 Nicotiana noctiflora | reverse complement strand
AGGTACTGAGAATGGGACTGTGGGTTCAATTCCCACAGATCCTGGACTTGTTTATTGAGTTGGTTATTTGTTATTAGCTTGATTGTAGACAGTTTCAGTAAATGTTGTTATTTTGGAAATTTTGTTGTTATCTGTTAAACTGTTTATTTTGTTATCATCATATTATTATTGTTCTCGGTAGGGCCCTGACCTTCCTCGTCACTACTCCATCGAGATTAGGATTGGCACTTACTGAGTACCGCCGTGGTGTACTCATGCTACTCTTGCACACTTTTGTTGTGCAGATCCAGGCACATCAGGACAGGCTTAGCTTAGGTGATTCAACAGCACATTCGGAGAGACTTCGAGGTATGATCTGCTACGTCCGCGGATCCGGAGGCTTCCCTTCCATTCTAGTATTTCTAGTTGACATTTTTCCTCATTTCGTTGTTAGAAACTCTTTATACATAGAGCCCCAGTTGTATTTCTCTTTTAGTCTGTGTTACCGTGGGGTTCCGGATCTTGGTAGTGTTTTATTTATTTTGTGACGGATGTATGTGCCAAGCGGCACGGATTACATATCTTTTATGTTATTTTCCGCTATTTCCTATTTAAGTGTTTAAAATTTATGGATTCCGCAACGTGTTAGGCTTACCTAGTCGTGGGGACTGGGTGCCATCACGACATGTTCACAATTGGTGAACTAGGGTCGTGACAAGTTGGTATCAGAGCTCTAGGTTCATAGGAGTCACGGGACACGGACCGGTTACTTAGAGTCTCGCTGATCGATACGGAGACGTCCTGTATTTATCTACGAGGGGCTATGTAACTGTTTAGGAAATTCTTCATTTCTTTTGGATTCCTTGTCGTGCGACATTTTTGACATCAAAAATCTAAACTACTGCTTTCTATTCTCTCGCGGATGGTGAGGACACGAGCTAACCGTGATGATCAGGTACCCGCGCCCCCTGTTGCTTCCGTCAGAGGCCGGGGCCGAGGTAAGAGGACGAGGACGCGCCGAGGTGCGGCCACGGCACCATCGCGCGGCTGCCGGCGAGGTGCCGCCGGTAGACCGGGTTGGAGCGCAGGCACGCGGTACACCGACTACAAGGCTGCTACTACTCCGGCACTACGGGAGACCACGGCTCGAGTTCATGAGCATGTATACCGCTTTGGCCCGGGCGGGATTGCTTCCTCTTGTTGCGGCTACATCTCGGGCGGGGGAGGGGCCCGGACTCCGGCAGCCGTTACACCGGAGCAGCGTGTGCCGGTGGGACATGTTCCGGATGTTTTGGTTATGCCTCCTGCCGCCCGGCACAACCGGGAGGTGGACCAGCTGCCTCGAGGACGAGCGGCGTAGATTAGAGAGGTTCGAAAATATGACCCTCCGGTGTTTAGTGGCACGGCTTCGAGATGATGCATTGGGTTTTACGGAGAGTGTCGTCGTATTCTTCGTACTATGGGGATTGTGGAGACCGGCGGGGTTTCCTTCGCTGCTTTTCGGTTTCGCGGGGCTGCTTATGATTGGTGGCGCACGTGTGAGTTGGATAGTCCGAGAGGAATCTATTTCATTGACTTGGACGCGAGTTTTCAGATCTATTTTTGAGGGAGTTTGTTCCACCGAGCCTTAGGGATTCTTGGCGCTCGGAGTTTGAGCGGTTGCGACGGGGCTCCATGTCAGTATCGGAGTATGCCATCAGTTTCACCCGTCTGGCGAGGCATGCACCGGCCTTGGTAGCCACGGTTCGGGAGAGAGTACGGAGATTTATTGAGGGCATGATTCCGCCTATCCGATCCAGCATGGCCAGAGAGTTGGAGACAGATATATCTTATCAGCAGGCAGTTAGCATTGCCAGGAGGATCGAGAGTATGCTCCCTAGAGAGCGGGGAGAGAGAGAGGCCAAGAGGTCTCGTGAGTCGGGCCATTTCTGTGGTGCCCGCACTTCAGCAGCCGGTCGTTTTGGCAGAGGTTATTCCGGTCGTCTAGTTTATTCAGCATTGTCGTCAGCCGGTAGTACTGTAGCTCTTCCAGCATCTCAGGAGCCTTATTATGCTCCCCTAGTTTCTAGTGCGCCACCTGCGCGGTACCTCCAAGGGTCAGACTAGTGGGGGTGAGGTCGGTCAGTCACAGCCACCGCATCCTCCTAGAGCTTGTTTTGAGTGCGGGGATACTCGCCACCTGGTCAGGTAGTGCCTCAGGCGTAGAAGAGGAGTGCCTCCACAGTCTTTGTAGCCTCAGCGTAGTTCACAAGGTCAGCAGGTCATCATTCCAACCCCATCTTCCACTCCACCTACCCAGCCAGCCAGGGGCGAAGATCAGGGTGCCAGAGGCCACCCTCGAGAGAGGGGTCAGGCCAAATTTTATGTTATTCCTGATCGCGCTGCAGCTGTTGCATCTGATTCTATTATCACAGGAATTATTTTGGTTAGTCACAGGGAGGCATCGGTTCTATTCGACCCTGGTTCCACTTTTTCATATGTGTCTTCTTACTTTGCTTCTCATCTGGGTGTGCCTCGGGATTCTTTGAGTGCCCCCATTTATGTTTCCACTCCGGTGGGTGATTCTTTGGCAGTGGACCGCGTATATCGGTCGTGTTTGATTACTATTTGTGATTTTGAGACCAGAGCGGATTTATTGTTGCTTGGGATGGTCGATTTTGATATTATTCTGGGCATGGACTGGTTGTCGCCCCATTATGCTATTCTTGATTGTCACGCCAAGACCGTGACGCTGGCTATGCCAGGCATTCCACGTATTGAGTGGAGTGGTACTCTAGATCACACCACTAGCCGTGTTATTTCTTTTCTCAGAGCTCAGCGTATGGTTGAGAAGGGGTGTGCTGCTTATCTAGCCTATGTGCGGGACGTCGGTGTTGACACTCCCTCTATTGATTCTGTTCATGTGGTATGTGACTTTGTTGATGTATTTCCAGCTGATCTTCCGGGCATGCCGCCCTGACAGAGACATTGACTTTGCTATTGACTTGTTGCCGGGCACTCAGCCCATTTCTATTCCACCGTACCGTATGGCTCCTCCTGAATTAAAGGAGTTGAAGGATCGGTTACAGGAGTTATTGGGCAAGGGTTTTATTCGACCCAGTGTTTCGCCTTGGGGTGCTCCTGTATTGTTTGTGAAGAAGAAGGACGGTTCTATGCGTATGTGTATTGACTATCGACAGCTGAATAAGGTTACAGTGAAGAACCGGTATCCTTTGCCCCGTATTGATGATTTATTTGACCAGTTACAGGGTGCACATGTGTTTTCTAAGATTGATTTGCGCTCTGGGTATCACCACCTGAAGATTCGGGAGCCAGATATCCCGAAGACTGCCTTCAGGACCCGGTATGGTCACTATGAGTTCCTCGTGATGTCTTTTGGGTTGACTAATGCCCCGGCAGCATTTATGCATTTGATGCACAGTGTGTTCAGGCCTTATCTGGACTCGTTCGTGATTGTCTTCATTGATGATATTCTAGTATATTCCCGGAGCCGGGAAGAGCACGAGCAACATTTGAGGATAGTGCTTCAGATCCTGAGGGAGAAGCAGCTTTATGCCAAGTTCTCTAAATGTGAATTTTGGTTGAGTTCGGTGGCATTTTTGGGCCACGTGGTGTCGAGTGATGGTATTCGAGTAGATCCGAGGAAGGTGGAGGCCGTGCAGAGTTGGCCCAGACCCTCCTCCGCTACTGAGATTCGCGGTTTCCTTGGTTTGGCGGGCTACTACCGTCGTTTCGTAGAGGGGTTCTCTTCGATTGCAGCACCTATGACTAGATTGACCCAAAGGGTGCCCCTTTTCAGTGGACAGACGAGTGTGAGGCGAGCTTTCAGAAGCTCAAGACAGCTTTGACTTCGGCCCCTATATTGATGTTGCCTACAGGTTCGGGGTCCTATACTGTATATTGTGATGCCTCACGAGTTGGACTCGGTGCGGTATTGATGCGGGACGGTAGGGTGATTGCCTACGCGTCGAGACAGCTGAAGGTGCATGAGAAGAATTACCCTGTTCATGATTTGGAGCTAGCTGCCATTGTTCGCGCCTTGAAAATTTGGCGTCATTATTTATATGGGGTTCCTTGTGAGATCTACACTGATCATCGAAGCTTGCAGAACTTGCTTAAGCAGAAGGACCTGAAAATGCGTCAGAAGAGATGGTTGGAGCAGTTGAAGGACTATGATATTACTATTCTCTATCATCCGGTCAAGGCCAATGTAATTGTCGACGCCTTGGGTTGCGGGGTGGAGAGTTTGGGGAGTTTGACATACCTACCAATTTCGGAGAGGCCTATGGCGATGGATGTTCGAGCTTTATCCATGCAGTTTGTTAGATTGGATCTTTCGGAGCCCAGCCGGGTTCTAGCCTATATGGTCTCTTGGTCTTCTTTATTAGATCGCATCAGAGAGCGACAATTTGATGACCCTTATTTGCGGGATCTTCAGGACAAGGTTCGGCATGGTGATTCCCGAGATGTCACCATTGGGGATGACGGAGTGATGAGGATGCATGGGCGTATTTGTGTGCCCAATGTAGATGATATTTGAGAGCTCATTTTAGCAGAGGCCCACAGCTCGCGGTATTCCATCCATCTGGGTGCCGCGAAGTTGTATCAGGACTTGAGGCAGAATTACTGGTGGAGGCAGATGAAGAAGGATATAGTTGACTATGTTTCTAGGTGACTCAATTGCCAGCAAGTGAAGTATGAGCATCAACGTCCGGGTGGGTTAATGCAGTAGATTGACATCCCTAAGTGGAAATGTGAGCGCATCACTATGGACTTCGTATCTGGACTTCCATGGACGGTTAGGTAGTTTGATTCCATTTGGGTCATTGTGAATCGGCTGACCAAGTCCGCTCATTTCATACCTGTGTGCACCACTTACTCATCGAAGCGGCAGGCGGAGATCTATATCAGGGAGATAGTCCAGCTGCATGGTATTCCGGTCTCCATCATTTTAGACTGAGGCACTTAGTTCACTTCACGATTCTGGAGAGCCGTACAGCAGAAGTTGGACACTCGGGTGGAGCTTAGCACAGTGTTTCCGAGTGCACTATTCAGTTTTGGAGGATATGCTCCGTGCGTGCATGATTGAGTTTGGAGGTTGATGGGATCATTTCTTGCCACTGGCAGAGTTTCCTTATAATAATGAGCTACCGGTCTAGTATTGAGATGGCACCGTACGAGGCCTATATGGTAGGAGAGGTGCGGGTCTCCCGTGGGTTGGTTTGAGCGGGGCGAGGCCAAGGTTACTAGGTGCTGATATGGTTCGGGAGGCTATGGACAAGGTCAAGGTGATTCAGGACAGACTTCGTGCGGCCCAGTCTAGAGAGAAGAGTTATGCGGACAAGAAGGTTCGCGATGTGGCTTTATGGTTGGTGAGCGGGTTCTGCTTCGAGTCTCGCCCATGAAGGGCGTTATGAGGTTTGGGAAGAAAGGGAAGCTGAGTCCTAGATTTATTGGCCTTTTTGAGATTTTGAGGCGTGTTGGGGAGGTTGCTTATGAGTTGGCCTTACCTCCCAGCCTAGCCGGAGTTCACCCCGTATTTCATGTCTCCATGCTACGGAGATACCATGGTGACCCGTCGCACGTGTTGGATTTCACATCTGTTCAGCTAGACAAGGATCTTTCTTATGTTGAGGAGCCAGTAGCCATTCTAGACAGGCAAGTCAGGAAGCTAAGGTCAAAGAACATCGCTTCGGTAAAGGTTCAGGTGGCGGGGCCAGCCGGTCGAGGAGGCGACTTGGGAGACCGAGCAGGATATGCGCAGCCAGTACCCTCATCTTTTCACTACTCCGGGTATGTTTTCTATGCTCGTTCGAGGACGAACGAATCTTTAAGTGTGGGAAGATGTAACGACCCGACCGGTCGTTTTAGAAAATTACGCCCCAATCCCTAATTTAACTGTTCCCCTAAGTTCATTTCTGCTATTGTGGGTTGCCGGGAGAGTTGGTTCCAAAAATTTGAGCATTTTGGGACACTTAGTCCCTAAATAAGAGCTTTGAAACTAGAAAACGGTTCGTAGCCGGAACAGTGTTAAGACGATCTCGGAACGGAAATCCGATGGTTCCATTAGCTCCGTTAGGTGATTTCGGGGTTGGGAGCGCGTTCGGAATATATTTTGGAGGTCCGTAGCTCAATTAGGCTTGAAATGCCGAAGGTTGAAATTTTAGCGAATCCGATCGATAGGTGAGATTTTGATCCGGGGGTCGGAATGGAATTCCGACAATTTCTGTAGCTTCGTTATGTGATTTTGGATATGTCCGCAAATTTTCAGGTCATTCGGACGTCGTTTGGACGGGTTTTTGATCGAATATGCAATTCGGAAAGTCTTAAGAAATTTAGGCTTGAATTCGATGAGAATTATGGGTTTTGATGTTGTTAGACGTGTTTTGAGGATTTGAGCAAGTTCGAATTAGGTATTAAGATGTGTTGGTATGTTTGGATGAGGTCCCGGGGGCCTCGGGGTGTTTTCGGATGGTTAATCGGGAGAAAACATGGAAAATTGCAGAACTGGTGCGCTGCTTCTGTTGTTTCCGCTCCTGCGGACTTTTGGACGCAGGAGCGAGTCCGCAGAAGCGGACGAGGTGCGCAGGAGCGGGTGGTTCCGCAGAAGCGGAAGAATTTCCGCTGAAGCGGGCTCGCGGGTGCGAGCCTGGGATCGCAGAAGCGGACGAGAGAATTTGGGCATGGTCCGCAGAAGCGGACGTTTTTCCGTTTGGGCGAGACCGCAGAAGCGGTCATTTATGCGCAGGGGCGGGATTGTCCGCAGAAGCGGATGCTTCTTCGCAGAAGCGGAGCCGCTTAAGCGGCCCTCTGGTTCGCAGAAGCGGAAATGGCCGGCTAGGCCTGGAACCGCAGAAGCGACCCTTTGGTCGCGGATACGGGAGCATAGAAGCGGAAAATATTCCGCAGAAGCGAAAATCGCTGTAAGTAAGTGTATCAGAAGTTAGAAAATTTCAGAAACATTTTAACATTTGGGGGTCTCGGCTTAAGGGCGATTTTGGGCGATTTTGAGGAGGAAGTCAAGGGAAATCATCAGGTAATCAACTATGAACTCATATTATGATTAGTATTGATAATATCATACAATTATATCATGAAAATGGAGGAATTTGGGGTAATTATGGAGGGTTTAGCCCTAGTCTTGGACTTTAGAAAATCAAGGTTTTGAATGGGCAAATGGAGTCCGATTTTGGTAAAATTGATATGCTCAGACTCGTATTGAGATAAGGAACCCGAATATATATTTTTTTCGTGATTTTTCGATAAGCGTACCGAAAGTCGGGTTTTGGCAACTTGTGGGTTTTGGTGAATTTTGAGTTAATTTGATTGGGTAATGCCCAATTGGCCTATTTTGATGTGATTCTATTGATTTTTATCGGATTCTACACTTGTGGAGGCCGACATTCGTGGCAAGAGGGTTATTGCTTAGCGGTTTTGTACCGGAATTGAGGTAAGTGGCTTGTCTAACCTCGTGTGGGGGAATTTTCACCCCTAGGATATTATGTGATAGTTTAAATGCCTTGTACGCGAGGTGACGGGCGTGTACATGCGCTGGTTGTTGAACACGTACTTTATTTAAATGTTCGATGAGCGATATCCCTGTCTTGGTTGTTAATTTGATATTTTACCCGGTAGTGGTTAGAAGAGCATGATTAGGTAGCACTTAATTGTTTAGTTGCCTAATTGCCTTATTTGAACTCCTTGTTAATTATTGGCACTATTTTTCGGTAAAGTTATAGTTGAGCATAATTATTTCTCTCTGTGGATTTCCTTAATTGGTTGTGCTTGTGGACTGCGGGTTCGATTCCCGGAGACCCAGGGCTGTGGGTTCGATTCCCAGAGACCCGATGTGATATTGGTAGGGACTACGGGTTCGATTCCCGAGATCCTGAGTTATTGGTAGGGACTACGGGTTCGATTCCCGAGATCCTGAGTTATTGGTAGGGAGTACGGGTTCGATTCCCGAGATCCTGAGTTATTGGTAGGGACTACGGGTTCGATTCCCGGAGATCCTGAGTTATTGTGATACTATTGAGACATGGGCTGCGGGTTCGTTTCCCGGAGACCCAGGGGTACTGAGAATGGGACTGGGGGTTCAATTCCCACAGATCCTGAACTTGTTTATTGAGTTGGTTATTTGTTATTAGCTTGATTGTAGACAGTTTCAGTAAATGTTGTTATTTTGGAAATTTTGTTGTTATCTGTTAAATTGTTTATTTTGTTATCATCATATTATTATTGTTCTCAGTAGGGCCCTGACCTTCCTCGTCACTACTCCATCGAGGTTAGGCTTGGCACTTACTGAGTACCGCCGTGGTGTACTCATGCTACTCTTCTGCACACTTTTGTTGTGCAGATCCAGGTACATCAGAGCAGGCTCGTACTAGGTGATTCTGCAGCTTTCTGGGAGACTTCGAGGTATGATCTGCTACGTCCGCGGATCCGGAGGCTTCCCTTCTATTCTAGTATTTCTAGTTGACATTTTTCCTCATTTCGTTGTTAGAAACTCTTTATACATAGAGCCCCAGTTGTATTTCTCTTTTAGTCTGTGTTACCGTGGGGTTCCGGATCTTGGTAGTGTTTTATTTATTTTGTGACGGATGTATGTGCCAAGCGGCACGGATTACATATCTTTTATGTTATTTTCCGCTATTTCCTATTTAAGTGTTTAAAATTTATGGATTCCGCAACGTGTTAGGCTTACCTAGTCGTGGGGACTGGGTGCCATCACGACATGTTCACAATTGGTGAACTAGGGTCGTGACACGCTCCATCGAGATAAGATAATTTCTCAGCCTCAGCTTCAATTTTCTTAGCGTCCTCGATCTAGGTCAAAAGATCAAAGCCCCGAGCATGGATTTCTTCAAGGGTCTCCCTCCGTGACTGACACTTGGAGCGCTCAACAACCTTCTTTGCCCAAACTTGAGCAGTTTCCTTTTGCGAAACAATTTTAGATGTTTTGGCGTTTTGTTTTTGTAAGTAATGAAGAATAGAGATTTGAATATTTGGTGTTTTGGGAAGAACAAGCAAAGAAGCTCAAAAACTCAAGTCGTTTCTTGTCATTACACTCCAAAAAATGAGGGGACTATATGTATACAGTCAAAATCGGGTTTGCCTAATCTTGTATGGCTGACCAAAATCGAGGTGGTAGAACAAGGCTCGGCCTCGGTTATATCGGACCTTGGTACATATATGAATTGGTAAGCTCGTGGATCAATGACCACTCAAGATCGAGACCATCCGTGGTCGAGATCGAAGAAAGAAAGAGATCGAGCGAGATCAAAGAAAGCCTGCCAAGTCGAATAATAGAAAGCTGAGATATCCATGATCGGGCGAGGATCGGGGCGGAAATTTCGACATGTATCAAGTCTGAATCAGTTATTTAGCCTATCATGAGATTTTCTCCTGTAATTAGAATTATATCATAAATAACTTGATTCTTCCATTATATAAAGAGAGCATTAATCATTTTGTATATCTATATTTGTACTATATTAAAAGCATGAATGTCCTTATCGAAATGTCATTCGTCTTTTTTACAACTTTAAAATATAGTTCACATTAAACAAATAGTCATTAGATTATTCTCCTAATATTTAGAAATAATTATTTAATTATTTTTCTAATATATATGAGCATTTATTTAATTATTTTTATAATATTTAGGAGTATTCATTTAATTATTTTTCTAATATTAGGATTTTGCTTTTTCAATTCTAGAGTTCCTGCACTTTTCGATCCAAACTAGGAAAGTTTCATCCACTCTATAAGGTTTTATTTTTAAATATGTTTCTAGGATTTCAACTCCATTCAAAGTAGGAGTAATATATTAAAGAGAAAAAAATATTTTTAAAAAAAGGATTGAAAGGAAATAGGTGAAAGATCTCATGTATGTCAATGACGATGGATTTTGTTCTTACTTCCAGCTTTTGTTTCGTTGGCTTAATTATTGTAGTGCTTGCCTAATTCATATAGCATTAGAAAACATCCAATTAAGAATTTGATTAATATTGTAATTTATTGACTTCAAAATATTAGATGTCAATAATAATAATAAAACAAGGATTTTGAAATAACTCTTAAAATAGTATTTGTATATATGACACAAGACTAAATGTTATTTTTTTACAAAAAGTAATAATAGTAATAATGTATCAATAAATACATATAGAATATACAAAATAATGGATTTGGTATTCTATGTTATTTTCTAGAATGTATAATGTATAATTATGTGACTGACAGATAAAACAAATGAATTACAAAGATTATAGTTATGTGATTCCACGAAGGTGTTTGTTGAACTAGTTTAATTCCAAAAACATCTAATAATGTACTATAAATTAAAATAATTATTTAATTTTTTAGTATTAAAACTTTAAAATTATCAAAAAATTTATTAAATTTTTCTATTTGAATTAAGTCAGACTCCTAATATTAGAAATTTAAAGTTGAATAAGATGTTGCTTGCGTTGTAATATCTATACTATATTAAAATTACAAAATCTTTCATTTAATTTAATTTTATAATTCAGGGTAGATAAATTTAATATATATATAATTTTTGAGAATTTATATTTAATGTTATGGATAAGCGCAACTATATTCACGCATAACCAAGCAATAAATTACACCTTCTCTTTTAAGCTCTCTCATGTTATGCCATTTTGTTCATACTTTTTAGCATTGCTCAAGGGCCATAATTGTTCATTAGAGTGATTTGCTTTATTTTACTGTTAGTTTCTTATGTTAATTTTTATTTATTAGCTTGTGCCAAGTGAAATCACATATCCTTAAACCACTTATAAATTTAACTGTTATCCAATTTTAAGGGAAAATAATATCTTTTTTATTCCCCCGTTTTAATTTGTGTGGCTATAAATTATCTCATAAGAATAAAAGAAAAAGCTTAAAATTAAATTATTTTTAATAAATAAGTATAACATTTTTTGGGGGAGTGAATTATAAAAAGGAAAGAATATATATCACATAAATTGGAACCAAATGAAGGAGTATTATAATCAGAGAGAACGTAAAGTTACTGCTTTTTAAAAAGTAACCTAGTTTTAGAAATAAATAAAAAAATTTATGCACACTCAGCGTTTGCACTAACCAAATGAATATATGATATATGTATCTTTATGACTCTTTGAGCCTATTAACCTATTAATACGACCAGAAATTTTGATACTAAAGAAAACGTTAACGGTATTTTTAGGCTAAAAAGTGGATGAGTGGCATTTTTGAGTCATTTCAAATAGATTATCGGTATTTATGATCCTTTTTCGAAACGTTAATAAAAATTTTGAGCCAAAAGATGAAGGAAGAATATTTTAAAACTATTTCTAATAGGTTAAGGGCATTTATGACCTTTTTACGTTTAAAACGTAAAAGGGCCAAATATATCCCTCTACTTTTAAATATGGTTTACTTGTACCATTCGTTATACTATTGGATTATCTATACCCCTACTAGCATACTTTAAAATAAAAATACCCTTATTTTAGATGAAGTGCCACGTGTCAGCACCAGATTAAAATGATCCATTTCCTTTGTTATTTACCCGATCCGTTTTTAAAAAACCCACAACCCGATCATATTTTCGTTTTTTTCCAGTTTTTTTTTTTTTTAAAAAAATTCAGTTTTAAAAAAACAAAAAAGTTATGTTAATTTTTTTTTCTCTTTTTTACAAAAAAAAAAATTTCCAGTAATAAAAAATCTGATTTTTTTTAAAAAAACTAAAAAATAAAAAAAAAATATTTTGTTAAAAATAATTTTCAGTTTTCTTTTACAAAGAAACAAATTCAGTTTATACAAAAAAAAAATCAGTTTTTACAAATTTTCTGTTTAAATATTTTTTTCAGTTTAGAAAATCTTACGTTAAAATTTTCAGTTTTTTTTTTCAGTTTAAAAAACTGGAAAGAACAAAATTGTAAAAACAGAAAAAAAAATTTTAACATAATATTTTTGTTTTTTGAAAACTGAAATTTAAAAAAAAACTGAAAAAAAAAACGAAAATATGGGTCGGGATGTGAGTTTTTTAAAAACGGATCGGGTAAAAAAAAGAAAATAGATCGTTTTAATTTGGTGCTGACACGTGGCACTCCATCCAAAATAAAGGGTATTTTTGTTTCAAAGTATGATAGTAGGGGTATAGATAATCCAATAGTATAACGGTAAGGATATGGATGACCCAATAGTATAACGAAGGGTACAAATAAATCATATTTGAAAGTAAAGGTGTATATTTGGCCCTTTTCCGTAATTTAAAAGTAACTAACTTTTGTGCTAAAAATGTAAATATTAAATCCATCAAATTTAAATTTGGTATCCGCAATACTATATATGTACGTGAACCTCTTGCGTAGTTTCTTCCTCAGAAAAGCACACCCAACAGAGAGTTGTGCAGAAGAAGAAAAAATGGCAGAAGAGTCCATAAAGAACCATGAAACAAGAAAGCAAGTTTTCTTTAATTCCTTATAATATGTTTCTTTATTTTAGTAAATTATTTTAATTCAATGTGTAGTATATTCTTATTTCAGGTATGCAGTAGTTACAGGGGGAAACAAAGGAATAGGATATGAGATTTGCAGGCAACTAATGAAGAAAGGAGTGATGGTAGTGTTAACAGCTAGAGATGAGAAAAGAGGAAAAGAAGCTGTTGAAAAGCTGATGAAAGAGGGCGGCTTAGATCAGAATCTTGTTGTTTTTCATCAACTTGATGTTCTGGATCCAGCTAGTATTTCCTCTCTTGTTCAATTCATCAAATCCAAATATGGCAAGCTTGATATTCTGGTAACATCTCCTTTTTCCAATAGTAAACAATATATATATATATATATATTTTTTTTTTTTAAAAAAAAAAAATACTCCATCGGTCTCCTTTTTTCTACAATATTAGAAGTGCGGGTTAAGCAGGCATCTCTTTGTTGACATGCCAGCTTATATCATAATATAATTACCCCTACTTTTTCGTATTATTACATTAACTGCCAATCACACATTTTGGTAAGTAAGAGAAACTTTTGAGAAAATTTCAAAGCCTACTTTATTTTCACAAATGCACTGTACAAAAACGTTGGACCCACAATTTAGTAAACAAAAGATATTTTGGAGATCACTATTTCTCCAAA
The DNA here is from genome assembly GCA_032618575.1 of Nicotiana noctiflora. Taxonomy (NCBI): domain Eukaryota; kingdom Viridiplantae; phylum Streptophyta; class Magnoliopsida; order Solanales; family Solanaceae; genus Nicotiana; species Nicotiana noctiflora. Next base: position 17,684 of record JASVEL010002339.1, on the reverse strand, counting down.
ATGTGGGACCCATAATTTAGTAAACAAAAGATATTTTGAAGATCGACAGATTCATAGTAATATCTAAACGGGGACCCATTTGAACACATATTTACCCAAGACTTTTCGGCATATGACATAGTGGCAAAGCTTCATCGTGCCATACACCCTTTTCACAGCTATCCAGATAAGCGTATGATATTTAAATGTGAATAGAGGTCAAGAATTAAAAAATTCGAAGGGTTGCCCTTCGTACACATGGGAAGAGGGGCTCAATAATATTTGTGGCCTAAACAATCATTATTTAGAGGTCTTAAGAAGCCTAAAGTAATATTTATATTTATCGAGTTCTATAACTTATTGCGAAAAATTGTACGTTGTTCACTAGTCATAAATTCTCAAAGGCTGACATGGCAAAATCATGTTCACACCTTTGCTGATGTGGCATGTCTATATGGCTTTCGGAGGTCGGATAAGGGTGTTTTTTTTTTTTTTTTTACCATTTTAATTTCTGAACAAAAGTAGCAAAAATGGACGGAATTTGACTCCACCAAATGCAAAAGTGGACAACACAATGTTCTAGGAAATACCTCCACATTTTGTTTTAAGCTCCCATTTGGTCATAGATTTTGACAACTTTTTCTCAAATCTCTTTTAAAATTATTCTTTGTTCATTAGATTAATGTTTTATTTTCCAAAAAATTTCTGAAATTATTTTTCAAGATCCCAAAATCTAGTTTAGGATCAATTTTAGGGTAAAACTTGTTCTCCATTCACAAAACTTCAATTTTCTTTTTTTTAAAAAAAATGCATAGCCAAATAATTTCAACTTTCAAAAATTATTTTTCAAAAATTATTTTTTCAAGTTTCAACCGAATTTATGTCCAAACGCTAGCTAATTGTTTTCAATAAAGATAAATCGGAAAGGGTCGCTATGCTATTTCTGTCCCTAGTTTTTTAATAATTACTTTGATCTAGTTTTCCTTGGCCAAATTTTTTTTTTATTCTTTTTTAAGTGACAAAAAGAAAGTTTTGACTTTACAGCAAAAGAAAAATAAAATAAAAAAAATCGAAAGCTAGTTTGACAATATGTGAAATTTATCCAATATTTATCCTTGAATTAGTTATCTAATCTTTTTGTAATGAGACTAATTAATATCGTTTAATCCAAGATACATTGAAAATAAACAGATTATAATATACATTTATCCCCTCTCTTCATTGATCTTATCTTTCTTTTTCAATTTTCTTCTTTCTTTTGAGGGTGAGAGGACGTCGATTTTGTTAGGACCCGGTGACACTAAACACTTCTTCACAGCGGGAAAAATAAATGATCAACGAAAAATAAATGACACAAAGAATTTAACGTGGTTCACCTAAAACGTTTAGGCTACGTCCACAAACCCGGCACCAACTTCCACTAAAACTTTTAGTAGGCTTACAAAGAGAGACTTCTCCGATAGTTTGGAGGTACAACAATTTCCCGAGCTCTACCCAAAATAGTGGCGCACACAAAAGTGTTTCCCGAAAATACCCGACTAGTATTTTACTCACTATTTTGTCACTCCCCCTTTAGAAAAACTTCCTAAAGAAAAACAAACTCTCTCTTTCTCTCTAACTCTTATACTTGAGTTATTGAATGTTTTTGGTGTGTTATACAATGAAATGGAAGGGGGTATTTATAGTTTTGAGATAGGGACCAAAAGTGCAAATCTCACCTATCAAGAAGGATCAATTTGCAATATTCCCATCTCACCTACCTCACCTACCATCTATTGATGTCATTGCTTACATCAATAATCAAGTTGGAGGAAGCTTCTAACAATTTAGACTATAGGATAGTGTGGTTCTTTTGTATAGCCTATGAAATCCAGATATTCATGTACGACTGTACGTCATGTACAAAATGAAAAATTACACTAAAAGGATAAGGTTGTTTGATAAAAAGCCTTCAATCTGTAAAGGCGATTAAATTTTCCTTTAAATCATATGGCGTTCCTTTCCTTCGAGAGTCCATGAAGTGAAGACTGGAACTGTTAGATATGTAATCTGCAGTTGTTTTGAAGCTTCTTTCCCATGCGAGCTTCAGTTCTTTGCATCACCAACTGAAACCCTAAAATGGTTATTAAAGAACCTTTACCATATGTCCCCCCTGAAAAGTTAATCAAGTATCCTGAAGTTGATTTTCTAGAATCAACATCTCCGGCCATATCTGCATCAGTATAGCCAACCAACACAGGGTTGTCTTCTCCAAAACACAAGCATAGTTTGGAGGTTCCTCGAAGATACCTGAGAATCCACTTAACAGCATCCCAATGTTCCTTTCCTGGATTAGAAAGAAATCTACTTACCACTCCTACAGCGTGAGCGATATCTGGCCGTGTACAAACCATGGCATACATCAAACTTCCTACTGCTGAAGCATATGGAATCCACTCCATCTTTCTTCTCTCATCATCTGTTGACGGGCTTTGCTTGGTGCTCAATCTAAAGTGGTTAGCAAGAGGACAGCTAACTGCTTTAGTTTTCTCCATGTTGAACCGTTGAAGTACCTTCTCGATGTACTTCTCCTGAGACAACCATAACTTCTTGGCTTCTCGGTCTCGCATAATCCTCATCCCAAGGATCTGTTTTGCTGGCCCCAAGTCTTTCATGGCGAAGAACTTGCTTAGCTGCTCTTTCAAGCTATTAATTCTGGAAACATTCCGGCCAACAATCAACATATCATCCACATAGAGCAATAGGATGATAAAATCATCGTCAGAAAACTTCTGAATGAACACACAATGGTCTGAAGTTGTCTTCTTGTAGCCGTGTTGCCCCATCACCGACTCGAACTTCTTGTACCACTGCCTTGGTGCCTGTTTTAAGCCATAGAGGCTTTTCCTCAATCTACAAACGCAGTCCTCTTTCCCCTTTTGCTGGAAACCGTCCGGTTGCTCCATGTATATCTCCTCTTCCAAATCACCGTATAGGAAGGCGGTTTTCACATCCATCTGCTCAACCTCCAGGTTGAGGCTTGCTACTAATCCCAGCACCGTGCGTATTGAGGTCATTTTCACAACTGGTGAGAATATTTCATCAAAGTCAATACCATTCCTTTGATTGAAACCTTTGACGACCAATCTTGCTTTGAATCTCGGATAGGAGTTGTGTTCATCATGCTTGATCTTGAACACCCACTTATTCTTCAAAGCTATCTTGCCTTTCGGCAACTTCACCAGCTCAAACGTCTTGTTCTCATGCAAGGATTTCATCTCGTCTTGCATGGCTTCTATCCACTTCTCCTTATGTTCATCATCAACAGCTTCTTCGAAACTGTCGGGTTCTCCCCCGCCAGTGAGTAACACATACTCATGTGGAGAATATCTGGTAGACTGTTGCACAACTCTTCCAGATCTTGTGTGATAAGGAGGGTTATTGAGGATTGGTGGTTGAGGTTGATCATCCTCGTCTGCATCATCATCACCATTATCTTCGTTACCTTCATCATCTGCTGGTTCATCTTCATTTGGAAGATCAGGGGCTTCAGGTTGATTATCCTGAACATTGTCTCCAACTTGTCTCGGCACCGTTGTTGGAGGCAACTCAAACTCAGCAAAATCATCAGTGGACTTCTCTACTTTGTCAATGTCTTCAATTGTTTGGTCCTCAACAAACACAACATCTCGACTCCTGACGAGCTTCTTCTGCACCGGATCATAGAACTTATAACCAAGCATGTCTTGACCATAGCCGATGAATACACACTCCCTTGTCTTGACATCAAGTTTGCTCCTTTCATCCTTCGGAACATGGACATAGGCTTTGCAGCCAAATACCCGCAATTGATCGTAAGAGATATCTCTTCCTGACCAAATCTTTTCTGGAGCCTCGTACTGAAGAGGGACACAGGGTGAATGGTTTAGCACATAGGCTGCTGTAACTAGTGCTTCACCCCAGAAAGCCTTTGGTAACTTTGAATGAGAGAGTAAACATCTGGTTCTCTCGATCAAAGTTCTGTTCATCCTCTCAGCCAAGCCATTCAATTGTGGAGTTTTAGGAGGTGTGAACTGATGTCGAATACCATGCTCTTTACAGTAAGCATCAAATTGACCCTGGTATTCACCGCCATTGTCTGTCCGGATGCACTTCAACTTCTTACCGGTCTCTCTTTCCACCAAGGTCAGAAATTGTTTGAAAACTTGAAACACTTGATCCTTGGTCTTCAGCGTGTATACCCATGACTTTCGTGAATGATCATCAATAAAGGTCACGAAATATCGGGCACCACCGAGGGACTTCTTGAAAGGCCCGCATACATCTGAGTGTACTAGATCCAACACGTCTTGCTTTATGGAAAGAGGGAATTTTTTGAATGAAACTCTGTTTTGTTTCCCAGCTAAACAGTCAGAACACTTCTTCAACTGGATCTGGTTTAGACCTGGTAAGGCGTTCTTCTTCCACCAAACGCGCCATTGACTTTTCACTCATGTGGCCAAGACGTCTATGCCACAACTTGGTATTGCTATCATTCTCCGCAACATTTATAACTTGTTGGGAGATGCTTGCCTGGGTCACGTACAACTTTGACTGCTTCGTGCCCCGCGCCACCACCAATGAGCCTTTCGTGAGCTTCCATTGGCCATTATGAAAGGTATTGCAATAACCTTCCTCATCAAGCTTGCCTACGGAGATCAGATTCAGGCGCATATCTGGAACATGCCTGACATCTCTTAAAAGTAGCTTCATCCCATTCATGGTCTCTAGGAAAACATCTCCTTTGCCTACAATTGTTGAGAAATTGGCATTTCCCATCTTTACACGACCGAAGTCTCCAGGTGTGTAAGATGAGAAGAGTTCTCTCCGTGGCGTTGCATGAATGGTAGCTCCACTATCAATCACCCATGTCGTCTCTTGGGTTGTCATATTGATAATGTCGTCATCGTAGACAATGTTAAACTCACCAAAGGAGTTCGCTTCATCATCACTGCTTTCTTTGGGTTTCTCCTTTTTGCCTTTGTTCTTCTTCTGGTCATTTGGAACTGTCGGCAAAATCTTTTGATATAGCCCTTCTTTTTGCAGTAATGGCACTCAACATGTGCAAATTTGTTGGATCTACCTCTGCTCTTATCTTTGTTACTCTGGCCCTTGTTTTGACTTCTCCCCCTGGCCGTAACAGCCAACACCTCTGATGAAGAAGATGATCCTTGTGATCGGCGTCTCATTTCTTCATTTAGAATGCCACTCTTGACTGTCTCCATGTTTACCACACCGTTGGGTGCAGAATTGGTGATTGAAACCTTCAAGGTTTCCCATGACTCTGGGAGTGTTGCCAGCACCATAAGAGCAAGTACCTCGTTATCGAACTTTATGCCCATTCCCGACAACTGGTCGACAATCCCTTGTATTTCATTAAGGTGATCTGCCACAGTTGTCCCTTCTACATATTTTACTTGCATTAATTTTGTCAAGTAAAATAATTTGTTATTACTTGTTTTAGAGGCATACAACTCCTCGAGCTTGTTCCATAATGACCTTGCATGTGTTACACCAGAAATATGGTTGTACACATTGTCTTCAACAAATTGCCGTATGTAGCCGCACACTTGGTTGTGCTCAAATTCCCAGTCCTCGTCTGACTTGTCTTCAGGTTTCTGAGCACTGAACACCGGCAGGTGCATCTTCGTCACGAACAGAAGATCCTTCATCTTGTTTCTCCATAAGTGGTAATTTGTGCCGTTTAGGTTGACCATCTTGCTTGTCCTTGCCTCCATATTTCCGATGGTGAATAGTAACCGTAGGTATGAATAGTGCCCGTATGGATGAATAGTATCAGTACGTATGAATAGTACCGTACGTATGAGTAGTATTCTAACCAAAGCTCTGATACCACTTGTTAGGACCCAGTGGCACTAAACACTTCTGCACAGCGGAAAAATAAATGATCAACGAAAAATAAATGACACAAAGAATTTAACGTGGTTCACCTAAAACGTTTAGGCTACGTCCACAAACCCGGCACCAACTTCCACTAAAACTTTTAGTAGGCTTACAAAGAGAGACTTCTCCGATAGTTTGGAGGTACAACAATTTCCCGAGCTCTACCCAAAATAGTGGCGCACACAAAAGTGTTTCCCGAAAATACCCGACTAGTATTTTACTCATTATTTTGTCACTCCCCCTTTAGAAAAACTTCCTAAAGAAAAACAAACTCTCTCTTTCTCTCTAACTCTTATACTTGAGTTATTGAATGTTTTTGGTGTGTTATACAATGAAATGGAAGGGGTATTTATAGTTTTGAGATAGGGACCAAAAGTGCAAATCTCACCTATCAAGAAGGATCAATTTGCAATATTCCCATCTCACCTACCTCACCTACCATCTATTGATGTCATTGCTTACATCAATAATCAAGTTGGAGGAAACTTCTAACAGATTTCTTGGTTTTTTCTAAAAGAAATTTTCACCTTATGTTTGCTAATCGTATTTTGACGTCGATTAATTTAAATTGGAAAATTAAGTAGCATATCTTGTTCCAAAAACTAATAGCCGGGAAGATATATATTTTCATATATTAATGTACAATATAAATATTTTATTCAATTTTATTTTTGTGTACTTGGATAGTAGATATAACTATTTTTGTTGACCAGCTAAATGTAACTTGCCCATTTAGATTTACACTGTGTAAGGCCCTATTAAACAGGGAATAACTCATTATCAGTTTTTTTTTTTTTATATTTAAAGTTCAAAACCAGAGAACTTTAATTACTGGTGGAGGAATTCTATTGGGTTATTTCTTGTCAAATTGTTACTCTCTCCGTCTCATATTATGTGTTGTGTTTCTCTTTTTTTAGGTCCCTTAAAATAGTAATTAGAAGAAAGATTGGACTATTCTATCCTTATTTATATCATAAGATATAATCTATCTTCATTGAATATTTATTCTATTTATGTATTATTTTCATTTTCAAGAACAATTATTATTAAGAGTGAAAAAGGAAAAAAATAATTAATTTTGCCTTGAATTTCTAAAATGAAAAATAATTTAAGATAATTATTTTTAATAATCGTATCATTAAAGTAGTCAACTTGGATTTTATTATTGGGCGACTTTTGCTATACTAGGAAAATATTCTATCTTTCTAGGAACTATAGTACGAACGAGCTGTGGAGAAATAGAAGCACCATAGGTGGACCAAAACACGTCAATATATTATCTCTAGTTTTGATATATAGGGAATCCAGCTCCAATACCTGAACCACATAATTTGGAAATGATTTATCTTGATATAAAATAATTTGTTTGAATTTCAAATTACTAATCGTATGCTTTATGAATGGTTAAACACGTATATTTCTTAAGTTATTTTTTAGTTATAAAAATCGTTGACACTGCTAATGTATTAGATACAGTTAAACATTTGGAAATATCTATTTTATAAGCATATGAAACACAACATTTGTATGCAACTACTTGATTTGTTAAGAAAGTTTTGGTTATTAATGTTTGGACTTTAAGTCATTGGACTTAAAAGACTAGAAATGTGAATTGTGAATTGGTGGAAAATAAAATTGAGAGAAATAAAAATTTGAAAAATTTAAATTAAGTGAGCTTTGTCAAATATGAATTGTGAATTGGTGAGGGACAATTACATTTGTCTATATAAATATAGGATCACTTCTTAGAGCTCTTAAAATGAGTTGAAGAGAATGAAGCCTCGTGATGTCGTCGTCGCTCGATTTTGGCTTTGGATTTGTCAAATGATTGATGAGATTAATTTTTTGACAAAGTTTATTTAATTAATTATTAAAAAATTAATTAAGCGCCAATCATCTAATTAACGTAATTAACTGAAATTCAAAAAATGTTGAACGTTGGTTTTCCCTTTTGAACAGACACCTCTTCCTTTCAAATACATGTTTACATTATGAACAGACATCACACCTCTTTCGACAATCGCCTATAAATTTTGAGGCAGACCTCCTTTTCACACACTGAAAAAAATACAGAACTTCCTTCCTTCTGAAATTCCTGCATTCTACTTCGCAATTTCTCTTTTAAATTCGTAAGTATGATTTTGCTCCGTTCTTTGAGTTCGTTGGTGACCTGCAGTTTTTATTGCCACCGTTGCAGGAAGGTTTATTCCGTTTCATCCTGGGAGGATTTAATCCATTACCTTGGCAATTTGTGAGGGGATTAAAATTCCTTAGACGCACAAGGAAATTGTGGACTCGCAATATTTCTTATAGTTTACTGTCTTTCCAGTTTTCTTTTAATAATTTTTGTTTTTGTTTTAACACAATAGCGACAACAATGAAAATTCTAAAAAACAGAATAACGAGACAAGTTTATTAATATAACTCTACTATGAGACACATTAATTAAGTAATAGAAAGGGTTATCTTATGAGTTGGTTAATTAACTTAGGGACTAACAATAATCCATAATAAACTATTTGCACGAGTTGCAAGTTAATTAATATTCTGTTTATTTTTATTTTCAACGACAATCTGAATTCATGAGAAACACCACTTGTGTATTTGTTCACTTTACATTCCATATTTTTCTTTTTGGAAATAACCTTCCATAATTAGTAACTAAGAAAGTGTGGAAGTGGATATTTTGCAGGTAAATAATGCAGGAATTAATGGACTAATGATCGAGGGAGATGTTTCAATCCTTCCAGAACTAATAGAACGAGATGCTGCTCGAGCTTTAGGCATTACAACTGAGGTTACTTCATATATTTTTTCCTTTTATTCTCTTTACATTTTCATAACAACACGATGTTACTGGATCTGTTTTAAAGATTCATACAGTCGACCCTAATTTTATATAAAATTGAAGCATAATTTGTTGAGTGAATGATCTATCGAGTTTTTGATATAGTTATCCGTAAATTATACTGATTAATGCAGGAGGATGAAGCTCCAACCAAGTCAAATGGAAAACTCATAGAGACTTCTGAATGGGCAGAAGAATGTGTAACCACTAATTATTATGGACCAAAAAGAATGATTGAAGCCTTTATTCCACTACTCCTCTTGTCTCCTTTACCAAGGATTGTTAATATTTCTTCATTGCTTGGAAAAATTAAGGTAATCCTAACTTAACCTTGTACTTTGTTTTGGTTGTATTCGTCGCGTGAACGAATATAGTTGATACGTATTCGTTACGCATCTGAATAAAAGTGTTACAATCTGATAATAAAGAACAATAGCTAGGAATAGTAATTAGACAAAATATAACTAGGGAAAATGCTTAAAAATGCAACTTAACTTTCATAAATGGTTTATCCATGCCATCCGTTAAAAAATTGTTATTTCCATGCCATTGCCGTTAAAGAAATGGCTTATCCATGCCATTATTGACTAACAGCTCAATTTTTATTTGGCTCATCCATGCAACTGCCGGTAGTCAATAATGGCATGAATGACCCATTTCTTTAACGGCAGTGGCATGAAATGAACTTTTTTTTAATGAATGACATGGATAGACCATTTATAAAAGTTGAATGGCATTTTTAGTCCTTTTCCAATATAATTATATATGGCAATTAGACTCGAAACTATAGTCATAACGAAAATTCCTTATTTTTCTTTTTGTTGAAATATCTTTTCAGCTGGTATCAAATGAATGGGCCATAAAAGCTTTAAGTGATGAGGAAGGCCTTACAGCAGAAAAAGTAGATGAAGTATTGAATAAATTTCTTAAGGACTTCAAGGAGGGTTTATTAGAAGAAAAGGGTTGGCCCACTGATATGGCAACTTATAAACTTTCAAAAGCTGCCTTGAATGCATACACAAGAATTGTGGCCCAAAAGTATTCTTCTATATGTGTCAACTGTATTTGTCCGGGCTATACGAAGACAGATATTACTTGTGATACTGGGCCTTTGACTCCAGAGGAAGCTGCTGAAAGCCCAGTAATTCTAGCCGTTTTGCCTGAAGGTGGGCCTTCGGGCCAGTTCTTTTTTCGGAAGAACGTCTTGGCAACATTCTGAAAAGTAAAAAGCCCAATTTAAGTGTGTGTGAAGCTAGCCGAGGGTCTATTGGAAATAATTTTTCTATCCTCACAAATTAATGATAAGGTCACGTACACACTACCCTCTTTAAATTTCAGGGTGCGGAATAATACTATGTATATTTGTTATTGTTGTTGAAGTTACTTGGCTTAACATCGCATAAACTTGTAATAAGTATTATATTTATAGAACAAGGAAGTGGTTCTGAAATTGCTGTGGAGTAAACAATTGAAGTTAAATGAGGTTTCTTTGTTTTGGGTTTCATTACTAATTGAAAAAAAAAAATGAAAATAAAAAGGGAATGACCAGGCAGGTGAAAAAACACAATATATATCCTAGTGAAGACGAAAAATGAAAGTGTATGGGTCATAATTGAACCCCACGCTATTCAATCAGATTGACCGTTCCCTTCGATTAAGTATAAATATAGCAGGCGCCAAGGTCGCCTCGACCAAGAATATTGTCCGCATCCACCCAACGCCTTGGCCGGGGTCGATACTTTCCGGGTACGCCCGAAGTAATTCCCTAATGTGGGTCCAATCTCCAAGGAAGTCAACTCATACAACAAACGTCTATAAATACAAGGGCAGACATCAGAAAAGGGTTCCACTCTCTCCCCATGTGGGCTCTAAGAAATACAGAGTAAAATACAAAGTGAGAACCTAAGACAAAGAACAGAACAACGGAAGATCTCTGAAAACATGATTGTAAAGATTTGAACCTCTTCATGGAGAGACAGATTAACCCATTATCATGAATGAAGATCACCAATATTTTCTATCGTCCATATAATTATTCTTATTATTTTTTCCTTGTTAGATTTCAGATATGTTACAACTTGCTATGATTGGCCCTTCATTTTTATTGATTGTTTTGAATTCATAAATACTTGTAAACATTTTGGGTCAAACAGAATGTATGTCTTCCATCAAAAGAACATGACAAATTGGTCAAAGTATATTGTAACATTTTCTGTCTATATAAGAAGGATATTCACATTTTGCAACACATGCTCAGTTCAAGTCTTAGACGTAAATTGAACTAGTATTGTCAGGGACGAAAAATGTGAGAGTATTAGATGCATGTTAAACTTGTTATAAAATAAAAGCAATGAAGTAAAATGTAAATAGGAAGAGATAGAAAAAAGGGGGAAGAGTTTTGTTCTTTCACTTTGGTGTATTTTTCCATTGCAATTACATGACCTTTTATAGGCATAAAAAGCAAAGAAGATTGACATAAAATAGGAGATTTAATCTTTCAACTATTGACAACATGGACATCCAATGTAGTATCCAATGTAGCATCCGATGTACAAATTATTCATAACAAAACTGAAATATTTCTGTACAATCTGTGATGGAAACGAATTATAAGCAAAGACGCGTCAATCTAAAATGGTAGGAATGGAGAGATCAGCTTTAATTTCTCATTCAATGTAAGCTCATTTAGTCCAGAACCCACTTTTGGTTCTTTTGGACTCAAAATACCGAAATACGTTAAAAAATCTTGGTGACCAAAGTATGTAAAACGCTCTCGTAAACTACATTTTATATAAAACGCATTTTCAAACTACGCTTTACCTGTTCTGTAGGCCCACCAATAATTGTTCTAAGCTTAACTGACATAACAATAATTCAAATGAGTAAAATGCTTTAAAAAACATTTTACTTCCAAAAATTTAACCCCCCCCCTCCCGAATTGGGGATTGTCTTATTTAAAGGCGTTAAGGGTTTTGCAAAAATTCAATTAGAAATATTGTCAACCCCTGATAAATTTTTTTTCTTGTTAAATTCTCAAGCTTTATTTTGGCGATTTGATCACATGAGCAAGTTCGTATGATATTTTAAGACTAGTGTGCATGTTTGAGTTGGAGCCCGAGGGCTCATGTCGCAAATGCGAAATCCGTAGCTGATAAGTTTGGGCTTAGACGAGATTTTTCATTCATTCTCCCATTTTTCAAAACTTAAACTTCAAGAGGCAATTTTCAATGGCTAGTTCTTCCCCATATCATAGGTAAATGATTCTTAACTCATTCATTTCAATCCATTACATCTTTCTACAAGATTTCATCCTAGAATCAAGGTTTTTTATTGTGGAATTGATTGTTTCGGGTAGAACTCAGGAATTTCAAATTTTGGGGACTTAGACCTCAAATTGAGGTTGGATTCAGAAACAAATTGTATATCTGGGCTCCGGGGAGAACAGGTAATCGAGTTTTGGTCTGAGCTTTGAGTTTTGACCAAGCGGGCCTCGGGTCAATTTTTGACTTTTTGGGAAAAATATTAGGAATTGTGTATTGGAATTGATTTATTTAGAAATAATTGATGTTATTAAGTTAATTATGACTAGATACGAGTCGAATTTCTATGTGTGTGGTTGTTGAGTACGACGTATAGGTGAGGTAACAAGTACTTATATATTATTTTCGAGTCATAACATGCGAGTTAGTCTTATTCTTGTAATTGTTGTATTCTTTGATCAAATATGTCATGTTTAGACTTGTTATTCCATGTGTTGAGCAACTCTTATTGTGCTTTGCGAGATTTGGTATTGATTGAGTATTAGCTCATAGGTAAGGCTGGTATTGTGGAGTTAAATATTGAAGTGAGACTAGTTCTTGATATATCTCTCCGTTATTATTGTTCCTTGTTTTGGTGAGGTAGAGCATTAAATTACGAATGGTGATGCCGTACAATGTATTGTGAGTGAGTGATAATGAACGAAGGGTGATGTCGTGCCGTATTCTATGAGTGATAATGCACGAAAGGTGATGTCGTGCCATGTCATGAGCGAGTTAATGCATGAAGGGTGATCCCGTATCGTTTCTATTGTTTCTTATGGTAAGGACGAGAGTAAAAGCGCAAAGGGTGATGCCGTGCACTTGTTTACTATGTTATTACTTTCGTTTGTGTAAAGTATGTTACTTTCTACGTCACGTTAGTTTACTATTTCAGGATCTGATATTCCCCTTAGAATGTTCTCCCTTCCCGTCAATATTTGCTTAATTTATATTTGTATTTATCTTCTCGTATAAGATTTAACTGCACAGGTTCATGTTATTTTCATGTCCTAGCCTCATCACTACTTTGGAGAGGTTAGACTCGACACTTACCAGTACATGGGGTTGGTTGTACTACTACTGCACTTTGCACTTTCCTGTGCTAATTTCAATATTGGACCGTGTTGATCTAATTTGGGTTGCTGCCTTGAGTCCATCAGGAGACCCAAGGTAGATTTGCCGGCGTTCGCACACCCTGGAGTCCCCTTCCATTTATACTAGTCTTCTTGTTTTCTATTACAAGTATCTATAGTGACTCTAGAAGTTCGTGGATTGTGGCACTAGATTTTGGGTAGTCGTGTGTTAGTTTTTTGATTATTATGAATTTCCCACTTCTTTACTTTGTTTTGATTTAATTATTGTTATTTACTATTTTGGATAGCGGTTAGCGTATTAAATCTTTATCTGTTGGCTTGGCTAGCAATATGAAAAGTTAGGCGCCATCACGATCCCGATGATAGGAAATTTAGGTCGTGACATATTACCAAAAAACGAAGCCCCCCAAAGAAGTAGTTCTAAAAACTCCAAATCCTATTCATATTGGTATAAGTCTCGATAATCTAACAAATCCATATTATGTAATTGCAAGACATAAAACAATTACCAAAAAAATAAAATTCCTAGATCAATAATTTTGTTCCGGGCTCTACATATGTCTCTCTCGCGTATCAATACATAGAACAATCAAAACATAGAAAACAAAATTAGTACAACAATCAAAACAAAACCCCTAGGAGGTAATTATTACCAAAAAATGAAATCCAACAATTACCACAAAAAAATCCTATATCAATAGTTTCAAACCATCAAATAAAACCTAAAATATGCAACTCACCCTGTCAAACCTACCACCAACTCCCAGCATTCGCCAACACAATCGTCCTTAAGTGCTTCAATCTATTCCATGTGGTCATTCACCCATTTATTTCGATGCTCTACATTAATTGATTCCAATTTAACTATTAAATCTTTGTAGGATCCGTAATAAGCCGCGAGGGCTTGCTGTTTTTCCTCCGCTCTCTTGTCACCATCACGTTAGGAACAAAATAGGCATTTGCAATCAGTATAGAAACTCCAAAGAGACAAGTAATAAGGACAATTCATGATAGCCAATAACGTCGCCAAAGAGATAGTAGAGAGCACGAGGATCACAACGTAGCGTAGTGCATAGAGAAGGAAAATGGTAATGACAACTTAGCGTAGAAAAATGGCAGTATACAAGAGTGTCGGAAGATATAAAATTAATTCGGTAATGACTTTAGATATGAAATTATGATCTATTATATATAATAGCAAGGACATCTTAATAAAATTCGTGGCCTAAAGTCAAATTTTTAAAAAGGGCCTTTTTTTCTTTTCTTTTTTTGTTTATATTGTATTTATCTTACAAAATGTAATACCAATATTTACTTTAGTTTTTACTTTTCTTTTGTCTGTAATTTAGTTATCTTACAAAATATAATACGTAGTTCTAATATTTATATTGGTAAGAAAATTTAAGTTACTAAGATGTTAGCCACGTATTTATAATGTGTTAATATGGATCTTATTTAAAAAAATATTATTTACAAATATGAAGATTTGAATATTTTAATTCAAAGTTTTAAAATATTTCTATTGCTAAAAATAGATAGTCTTTATTTCTACTTTTATAAGGAGTTTCTATAAACTTTAATATTGCCTAGGCGACAGTAAGATAAAAATTTTACAATTATTTTTGGGGCCCAAAAATTTAAAGGGCCTAAAGCAAATACTTTACTAGCCTACCCCTTGAGCCACCCCCGTATAATATCCTTATCTTATGTATAAATATGACAAATTAACTTATCTTTCTAAATATGGAATTATGACTACTATTTGCTAACTAAAATTTTATATTTGAGAATTTAATTAGTACTTATATTTTAAAGCTATCGTTTGGAATTCTTTTCTTTTTTAATATTCTTTCTTTATGATTATTTATTTATTATTATTTCAATTATTTATATATGTACGGCTTTTGTGATTACAATTCTAATTATAAGTCTTATATTTTTAAGGCTAGTGATGTGATTTATGATTCACTATAATTTTCATATCCTTCTTGATTAACCCGTTAATGAATTGAATAAGTACATAAACATTGATACATACACACAAAAAAATATATGTAATTAAATAACTAATTTAAATGTATGAGTAAGTTTATAAAGGTACGCATATGAACTAACCTTGTCCAAGCTTAATTACCTGATATGACTCTAGAGTATTGTACAAATGCTAACATAACTCATGTAAGTAACAATAATTGTTGACATTTCGTTGTAAAAATATGGTTTCGTAAAACATAAATTGAGAGGACATACAATCTTCTGAATGTCCAATTATCGTCATTGCTTCTTGTTCTTCTTTTTATTTCATCCATCTTTAACATGTTTAGTTTTTTTCCCCAGTAAATAACATTTTATTAAAAACATAATACTTCGTAGTCATTACAACATGAGAGTTGTCTAGGTCATAATGTGTCGATCCCATCTCTATTGGCGCACCTCCTTTTTTACACATGTCACACCTCCTTTTGGCGCGCCCCCTACCCCGGGGGTCCGCAAGGGAGTTTTTCCAATTTAAGTGACAATGTTCGAAACAGAATTATTTTATTTATTTCAAAGTCGCCACTTGGAATAAATTAAGGTGTCCCAAGTCACTGATTTATTTAAATCCCGAATCGATAAAATTTTGACTTTCCTATTGAAGTCTGCGAACTAGAAATTCTAAGTAAGGAATTTTATTAATTCGAGGGAAGGTGTTAGGCACCCCCGGATCCCGTGGTTCTAGCACGGTCGCTTCAATTATTCTAAATGGCTAAAATTATCTGATTTTAAAAATGTTTATAAATTAATATGCTTTAATTAAACTTCAAACCGCTCTATTAATTTGAAGCCGGACCCAAAGAAAACAAAAACTAATTACAACAGACTCGGACTTTTGACAAATAAAAAATATATCTGAATTACTTACTTTGAAACTATGCCGATTAAAGTCGTTGTAATACTAAAACAAGGAATCAATTTATTTGACAGTATATCCCTAAAAATTATTTCTGATTAAGAACCTTATATAAGATAATAGCTTAAAAGATCGCCTAAAACAAAATATAAATTAGTAAAAATTTAATCGACTATGCCGGGTGTGAGTATTTCGTCATGGTTCATTACTTGGCATAAGATTATCCATAATATAGTGCGCTCCAATTTATTTATTTATTTATTTATTCTATTTGCTAGGCTAACGCAATAGGATACCTAATGGTAATCTTAAGTCCCTTTTGTTGAAATTCTAACGTCTATTTTTACAAATAACTGTATCTTAAATTACAAGCAAACTATGACTAAAAAAAATGTCAAAAGCATAAATCACTTAACAATCCTAAGTATTTCATCATTTAAGGGAATCAAATAACGCTAGAGGCTTAACATATGAGTTCTTTCAAGTTTCAGTTTACAAACTTTCTACAAACTTAAATCGAATCAATTCTAGTTGTATAACAAGGTACAGTAAAGCCTCATTGCTAAATCATAGAACAAAACTAAACAAAAGGTAAAAAAAATAAACTATTATTGCTTCAACATCTTTATATCAACTTCCTTTGTCAATTTGCAATTATTCTCGGCCAGTGTGGTTACAAGAATATACCTGGAATTCAAAGCAAAATATGAGGATCAGTGACTTATTTGGCAGTGAACGCGGCAACAAAGCAAACGATAGCAGTAGATTCCAAGCAACGCCAATACAGCAAACAGACCAAACTTAAACACAGCTCAAACTCCCCCAGAATGCAATCCCGGTAGTAACTCAGAATCAGTCACAGACAAGCAAAAAAACAGCAACCAAAAACCCAACAAACCTTGGTGAACTTGAGTTTAAACCAAAAAAATGGGGCTGGCAGTTTATCAGAACCAAACTAAACTCAACCGGATAAAAAGGGACTCAAATGGAGCAATGAGAGCTAATGTATTCTAGGATTCCTCACAGATATTGAACTTAAACAGGATTCAACTCCCAAAAAACAAAACCTCTCACAATGGTAAGACAAAAGGCTAGTGTATCTCTGTTTTCCTTCTGCCTTTCAATGTTTTCTGTGAGAAATGTTCTGCCAGATGAAGAATTTGTGAATGTGTGTGAATTCCAGAGAGTATTCACTGTCTGTGTGTGTGTTTTCAGAGAGTATATCACTGTTCTTAGTGTTTTCCAGAGAATGTATTTTTCAATCTCTCTGTATGTGTGTTCTATCAGTGTGTGCCTATTGTGTTTTATAGCCTAGAGATCCAAATCAACAGCCCTTCCCTTTTCAGTTTCCAGATCTGTCCAGCACCTATTATTCCCCTTTTTCAAACCTTTTTCAGCTGTATATTCCCTCCCATGTGCATCCCTTTACCTTCTAATCACTACTCCCATGTTATCTACTTTTCTCACCTTTTCAAAATACTAAACCAAGCCAGCAAGTCCTCTTTTTATTTGCAAGCATGCATTCCTTCATTATTTTATACTTCAAACTTGTGTTCTACATATGTGAAGGCAGTCTTAAGCATCACTTGAGTGTGAGAAAATACCCGAAATCAGAAATTAATTGGAGGAAAAATCAGCAATGGTGAAAACAA
>JASVEL010002338.1:0-105415 GCA_032618575.1 Nicotiana noctiflora | reverse complement strand
CAACAACAACAACCCAGGCATGAGTTCAAACGAAAATCTGTAGTCCAACCAACAACATGAACAGACCCAGGAACTGACTAGAATTGTAGTAGATAAGGACCAAAAATGCCAATGAAACAGTGTCCAATTACACACTCGACAGACTGATCTAAGAGGTGTAATGAAGCAATAGGTTTTCTGATTTTCTGTTCTTTAAACTCTCAATGTAAAAAAAAAACAAAACTCTCTCCCTGTATCTCTTCCTTCTTAGATTGTCCAGTTATCCGTAAACTCGGCAATATATACACATTAGGATTCAACAATATCCAAACCAAATTGATTAACAGGGAGCTTAACCAGTGAGTCGAATAAATCAACAAAGCGACTCAAATCCTCAAACAAACAATGCAACAGAAATCTCCACGAAAAAAAATTAAAAATAGTAACATTTGACTATCGACCAAACTCTGTATCCTGGTTCGTAACGGATTTAAACGACATACAATTGATCGATAATCGATAGCAAACAATCACAAAAACAGTGATTCAAGCAATTCTCGGCTAGAACAGTCCAAAATGAAGAATTGGCTATTCGACGAAGTATCGAATCGAGTTCTTATTTTATAGCAACATCATTCATAGCAATCAATCAGAAACAACAAATCGACCAAATAAAACGGTCCCAAATAGATGAAGAAAAACAGAGAATTGGTGAAATCACAACAAAAATCAATAACAAACGAAAAACTACTAAAGCGACGAGTATAATTAAACTAAATTGACGAGTAAAAGTAAACAAAAACAGAAAAAGAAAAGAAAAGAAATACCTTGAAACCAAAAAATGGGCTCGGCCGACTTGATTGTTTTTGCATTCGGGGTCGAAAAGACTTTAATTGAAATGTTTTTAAATAAAAACAATCCAATTAAGGTCTATTAGACCCCAATTTCTTTTGAATTCAAACGAAAATCCCTAATTCGGGTTCTAGGGTTCTTGAAATCTTGATTTGGGGTTCTTTGGTTTCCGGTTAGATTTGAGCCGAACCAAGTTTGGTATGGACATAGGGGAGGTCCGGCGAAGGTGTGGTATCAATTTGGGAGTGTTTGGTGTTAGTTCAATGTTTGACTCGAATCTTCAAATGAAGATTCGAGAAGCTCCGAGTTGATTCGAAGTAGATGGTGTATGGATTTGGATTGGGGGTATCGAGATGGTCATTTGGTGTTAAGATGATGGTGTTTGGACCACGGCCGCCGGCGGAGGCGATTTCCGGCCGGCGGCGTGCGGCGGGGGACGGTGGAGGTGGCTGGTTATGTTTTATTCTCTGAAGGAGACAAAAATGAAGGTGAATTAGGGTTTGGGGGGTTTTGGGTAATCTAAAATTGTTCAAATAATCCAAACCGTTGGATCAAACAATCTGACGGTTTGGATTAAATGAGGGGATTGGGCTACTGGGTATTGGGCGGACCGGGTCAGGGGTTTGGACTGGGGTTATTTTAGTTTTTTGGGCCTGGGATTTATTTAAGAATTGGCCCAATCCGATTTAATTCCTCTTCTTTTCATTTGATTTTGTTTTCCTTATCTCTTTAATTTAATTTCTAACAAAAATTACACTACAAAATCAATTATATTATAAGAAATACTAATTAAGTTATATTAACAATTAACACACTCAATTTAAACATCAATTAAATATAAATCACACAATTGGGACATTAAATACTAGAAAAGCAAAAAATACATATTTTTGTGATTTTATTTTGTAAAATAAACTTAAACTACCCCTAATTGCAAAGTTAGATCAAAAATGTAAATATGACCTATTTTTGTATTTTTTATTAATTTAAACACATATAATCATGCATATACGAATGCAAACAATTACCAAAAATAACACGAAAATTCACAAAAATACACATCGTAAAAAAAATAGACAATTTTTGTTTTGATTTTGTGGGAGTAATTCATGTTAGGCAAAAATCACGTGCTCACAACACACATACTGGAAACCACGAAGAGTTTTCGTGCAAAGATAACTGAGCAAATACGAGCGATTTTTGCCTATTTGAATACTTCGTGTGAAGCATTTTGAAAGAGTTTTGACCGAGCCTTTGCTTCGGAGGCCTCCTACATATCCTGGGCTAAACAGGAATCAGGTCAATGTAGTTCGGGAAGTTTTGGTAGCTGGGACTACCGTGGACTGACACTTTGCTGTTACTGTTGCTATCGTTGCTGCATGTTGCTGCTTACTGCTTACTGATCTCCTTATTACACCAAAATAAATTAAAGTTGAACTAGCTATGCTATCAAACTACGAGTTACAAGATTCCTATCTATGATTCCCTTGAAAACTTGATCTTGAATCCTAGCTGATTTGCTGTAGACCTCGATCTGAATCTTGATGCTCCACAAGTTGTACGTGCTTGTTTATTTCCGTAACATTGAGTGAAACGGAGTCGGCGGAGCTTGTTACTTCAATCATCTTCTGAGCAATCCGCGCCTTTGTTTACTTCAACGTTTGAAATCTTTTCTTTCGGTTCTTTTCTCCTTTTCTTCACTCTGGATTGATGTCTCATTTGTAGGTTATCTCGGTCCTTGCGTCCCGAGGTCAAACCTATTTAGACAACAAAACAAACAAACGAACGAAATTTTTCTGCCCCAGTTTTGCTAGGAAAATTTCATGAGTTAGTTGCGATACAGAAAGTGATTAAAAGACTCTTTGGTATTGGGTAAGAAAGTCATGGTTTCACAAAGGTTCAAACGGCTTTCCGGCCGGGATTTTGTAGAAGAGTTTCACGGCTTTCTGGCCGGAATTCAAACAATATCTAACGATTTTCGGCCGTCAGATTCTCGGTTTTTTGGCCGGGGTAAAAGTAAATGGCTCCGCAGTTTTCTGACTGGGGAGATCCTCGGTTTTCTGACCGGGAAGAAAAGTTTCACGGCTTTCCGGCCGGAATTCAAACAATATCTAACGGTTTTTTTTTTTTTTTTTTTTTTTTTTTTTTGGGCCGTCGGATCCTCGGTTTTTGGCCGGGGTAAAAATAAATGGCTCCGCGAGTTTTCGACTGGGAGATCCTCGGTTTTCGACCGGGAAGAAAAGTTTCACGGCTTTCGGCGGAATTCAAACAATATCTAACGGTTTTTTGGCCGTCGGATCCTCCGTTTTTTGGTCGGGTAAAAATAAATGGCTCCGCAGTTTTACGGTCGGGAGATCCTCGGTTTTACGACGGGATAAAAGTTTCATGGCTTTACGGCCGGAATTCAAACAATATCTAACGGTTTCTTGGCCGTCGGATCCTCGGTTTTTTGGCCGGGGTAAAAATAAATGGCTCGGTAGTTTTCTGACTGGGAGATCCTCGGTTTTCTGACCGGGATAAAAGTTTCACGGCTTTCGGCCGGAATTCAAACAATATCTAACGGTTTTTTGGCCGTCGGATCCTCGGTTTTTTGGCCGGGGTAAAAATAAATGGCTCCGCGGTTTTCTGACTGGGAGATCCTCGGTTTTCTGACCGGGATAAAAGTTTCACGGCTTTCTGGCCGGAATTCAAACAATATCTAACGGTTTTTGGCCGTCGGATCCTCGGTTTTTTGGCCGGGGTTAAAGTAAATGGCTCCGCAGTTTTCTGACTGGGAGATCCTCGGTTTTCCGACCGGGATAAAAGTTTCACGGCTTTCTGCCGGAATTCAAACAATATCTAACGGTTTTTCGGCCGTCGGATCCTCGGTTTTTGGCGGGGTTAAAGTAAATGGCTCAGCAGTTTTCGATTGGGAGATCCTCGGTTTTCTGACCGGGATAAAAGTTTCACGGCTTTCTGGCCGGAATTCAAACAATATCTAACGGTTTTTTGGCCGTCAGATCCTCGGTTTTTTGGCCGGGGTAAAAATAAATGGCTCCGCAGTTTTTGACTGGGGAGATCCTCGGTTTTTTGACCGGGGATAAAAGTTTCACGGCTTTCTGGCCGGAAAGACCCTCGGTTTTTCTGACCGGGGTCCAAACAGATATTGGACCGATATGATTTGATTCTCTTTTTCGGAGTTTTCATTTTCTTTTCTTTCATTCTTTTTTTTTTGCCTTCTTTTAGGCGTTCTTTTTAAACATCAACAAATGCATAGGATAAATCTCTAAAAAGAAACTTACCTTTTTATGTGTTTTCCTTGTTCCAAAGCCATTTCAAAGCTTGCGTATTTCACTTATTTGAGTGGTACCTTCTTCTTGCACAATTAAACAGACCTGCTTTCAACAAAGAACATTTTATCAGTTGAAAAAGTGGTTGGCTTTGCGGCCTTGGTTATCTTCATTGCTTGATCGTTTCCCCATTTCCATTGAGAAGTTTGCTACCAATTGTCTTTGGGGTGACTTCCTTTCGAACTGACCGGGTTTATTCCCGGAATTCCATGGGGATTTTCCGTGTGGGTTCCATCCTTCTGCCTTATTCTGTCTCTTCTAAGACCTTAGCCTTTGATTTCCGTTTCTTTTCTAAACTCCTTTTTCTTTGGAAACAATCGATCATCACGATCCAATCGTGGATTGTAACAATACACCACTGAGGCTATTTTTCTTTTCTTCTTTACTAGGCGGAGTCCTGTAAAACCGGTCCTGTCACCTTCCTTTGTAATAGTTTCAGAATTAAAATTAAACCGAAAGGGATTCAAAGAAGAAGAATGAATCAAAGAATGGAAAAACGTATCAAAGATAGAGGAGTCCCTTTCGAGGGAGAAAAGAAGGACTTATCTGAGGTATATGCTGACTTTAACCAACATGACATGCTCCTCGGACTAGATGCTTGATCGTCACAAAACTCCCATTTTCTTATGAACCAAAACGGGTCTATATTTCCGAGCTAAGGAGCCGTGCCGGGACCTCTCGTGGTGAAACAAACTTTTCGGTTGATAGCGCCCTTTTGCGGGTTTTCGCCAATCGACCTCTCTCATTTCTCTTCTTACCATCGCCAGATAGCACTGTTTGCGTGTTTTTACCAACGAGCTCTCTCATTTTGTATTTCTCTACTTCCATCGTCTTATGGTGCCCGAAGGTTTTCACCAATAAGACTCTCTCATTTTATTTCTTTTCATTCCAGGGAACCTCGGATCGCAACAATGATGTTTTCACAACTTCCAACCGATCTTGAAGGACTTGTACTCGGTTTGGGTAACAAGAATTATAGACAAAATTACAATTTTGGAATCATCGGATCTTAAACCGAATCAACAATATCATCTGCCCCGGTTTCATTTTTTGGGGAAACTGGGATTTTTGGTTTGGTGTGACTGAACCTCAGGGAGAGGTTGCCTACGTATCCTTTCGGAATCAAGTCAGAACGTAGTTCAGGAACTTTGTTTTTGTTTTGTTTTGTTTTTTCCTTTTTTTTTAATTTTTTTTTTTATTTTTTTATTTTTTTATTATTATTTTTTTTTGGTTTGGATTCCAAAGAGGGTAGCCAAAGAAAAGGTAACCGGCTCAAAGGGTTTACAAAAAGGGTTGGTAGTGTTTGGGTAGCGGGAATAAAAGCCTTCAATCATTTCGACTTGTGATGACCTCATTGAAGCAAATTCAGACATAATACCTTTTCACAGCATCTGCATTCACAGCCGTTTCAGGATCTTTTCCTTCCATGTCTCCCAAGTATAATGCTCCTCTTGGCAGTATCTTCCTGATGATGTATGGTCCTTTCCAATTAGGAGCGAATTTTCCTTTCGCTTCCTCATGATGTGGAAGAATGCGTCTTAAAACCAACTGACCTACTTCGAAATTTCTCGGTCGTACTTTCTTGTTGTAAGCACGAGCCATTCTTTGTTGGTACAGTTTGTCCATGACAGACCGCAGCCATTCGCTTTTCATCGATCAAAGTTAATTGTTCCAAACGAGTCTTAACCCACTCGCTATCTTCGATCTCTGCTTCAACAATTGTACGAAGCGAAGGAATTTCTACCTCTGCCGGTATCACAGCCTCAGTTCCATAGACTAGCAGGTATGGAGTTGCTCCCACCGATGTGCGTACTGTAGTACGGTATCCCAATAAAGCGAACGGTAATTGTTCATGCCATTGTCTAGAACTTTGGATTGTTTTTCTCAAAATCTTCTTAATGTTTTTGTTCGTTGCTTCCACGGCACCGTTGGCTTTGGGCCGATAAGGGGTGGAGTTCCTATGCGTTATTTTGAATTGCTCGCATATTTCTTCCATCAAATGACTGTTCAAGTTCGCAGCATTGTCTGTGATGATAGTTGCAGGTATACCAAAACGACAGATAAGATTTGAGTGTACAAAATCCACCACAACTTTCTTAGTGACTGATTTGAGAGTGATGGCTTCAACCCATTTCGTGAAGTAATCGATAGCCACTAGTATGAATCGGTGTCCATTTGAAGCTTTCGGCTCAATCGGGCCGATGACATCCATTCCCCAAGCGACAAATGGCCACGGCGCTGACATAGGATGCAACTCAGTTGGAGGTGCATGAATCAGATCTCCATGTACCTGACATTGATGGCATTTTCGGACAAAACCGAAACAATCTTTCTCCATGGTCATCCAATAATATCCTGCTCGAAGGATTTTCTTGGCTAAGACATACCCATTCATATGAGGCCCGCATACTCCTGCATGTACTTCGTGCATGATTCTTCCTGCTTCTTCGGCATCAACACACCTTAAAAGGTTAAGATCTGGGGTTCTTTTATACATGACCTCGCCGCTCAAAAAGAAACCACCTGCATGTCTCCTAATGGTCCTCTTTTGATCTCCGGTAGCATGTTCTGGGTATTCTTGCGTTTTCAGAAATCTCCTGATATCGTAATACCATGGCTTGACGCTCGGTCCTTCTTCGATTGCATTGCAATAACCGTGGCTTTCCCTGATTTGAATTTCCAAGGGATTGACATGGGCGTTGCCCGGATAAGGTAGCATTGAAGCTAAAGTGGCAAGTGCATCAGCTAGTTCATTGTGACATCGTGGGATATACCTGAACTCTATCGATGCAAATCGCTTGCCAAGAATGTTCACGTGTTGTCGGTAAGGGAGGAGTTTAACGTCTCGAGTTTCCCATTCACCTTGAGATTGTTTGATAATTAGATCTGAATCTCCCATGATCAACAAATCTTCGACGCCCTGATCAATTGCCATGTTCATGCCCATGATACAAGCTTCATACTCAGCCGTATTGTTCGTGCAGAAGAAACGGAGCCTAGCCGTGGCTGGGTAATGCTGACCGGCAGGAGAGATCAAGATTGCCCCAATCCCTACACACCTTTAACGTTTACCGCCCCATCGAAAAACATTTTCCAAGCATGACTGTCTTCCGAAACAACTTCTGTCGTATTTACCTCTTCATCAGGAAAGTAGGTATTCAATGGTTGATACTCTTCGTCGATCGGGTTCTCGGCCAAATGGTCTGCCAATGCTTGGGCCTTCATTGCCGTGCGAGTGACATAGACTATGTCAAACTCAGTGAGCAGGATTTGCCACTTTGCCAATCTTCCGGTGGGCATCGGTTTATGGAATATATACTTCAAAGGATCCAACCGAGTAATGAGGTGAGTCGTATGGGCTTGGAGGTAGTGTCTCAATTTCTGAGCGACCCAAGTTAAAGCACAACACGTTCTTTCCAACAAAGTGTACTTGACCTCATAACTGGTGAATTTCTTGCTCAGGTAGTAAATCGCATGCTCTTTCTTCTCTGCCGCATCACGTTGTCCGAGAACACAACCAAAAGAGTTTTCCAAGACTGTTAAATACAAGAAAAGAGGTCTCCCTGGCTCTGGCGGGACTAAGACTGGAGGGTTTGACAAGTATTCTTTGATCTTGTCAAAAGCTTCTTGGCATTCAGTTGTCCATTTGATTGCAGGCGTCTTTCTTCAACAACTTGAATATGGGTTCACATGTGGAAGTCAAGTGAGCGATGAACCTACTGATGTAGTTCAGTCGGCCTAGAAGACTCATTACATCTTTCTTTGTTCTGGGGGGAGGTAAATCCCGGATGGATTTTATCTTTGTGGGATCTAATTCAATACCTCTTCTATTGACTATGAAACCCAAAAGTTTACCTGACGGGACTCCAAAAGCGCATTTGGCCGGATTCGGTTTCAAATCGTACTTCCGCAACCTCTCAAAGAATTTCCTCAAGTCTCGCACATGATCGCCTTGAGTTCTGGATTTGATGATCACATCGTCCACGTACACCTCTATTTCTTGATGCATCATGTCGTGGAAAATGGCAGTCATAGCTCTCATGTATGTTGCTCCTGCGTTTTTCAAGCCGAATGGCATGACTCGGTAACAGTAAGTCCCCCAAGGTGTGGTGAAAGCAATCTTCTCGGCGTCCTCTTCATCCATCAACACTTGATGATATCCCGCATAACAATCCACAAACGACTGTATCTCATGTTTGGCACAGTTATCAACAAGGATGTGGATGTTCGGTAAAGGAAAGTTATCTTTAGGACTCGCTTTATTCAAATCTCGGTAGTCAACACATACTCGAGTTTTTCCATCCTTCTTTGGCACGGGCACAACATTAGCCAACCACGTGGTGTATTGTACCACTCGAATTACCCCTGTTTTCAACTGCTTAGTGATTTCTTCTTTGATTTTATCACTGATGTCAGTCTTGAACTTTCTTTGCTTCTGTTGCACTGGGCGACAGTGAGGGTAGATTGGTAATTTGTGCACCACTAGATCAGCTCCTAATCCTGGCATGTCGTCGTAAGACCAAGCAAACACGTCTTTAAATTCAAACAAGAGTTGGATTATTGCATCTCGTGTTTTCTCATCTGTGTGGATGCTTATCTTGGTCTCTCGGACCTCTTCATCAGTTCCCAAATTAACCGGTTCGGTGTCATTCAAGTTTGGCTTAGGTTTATTCTCGAAATGTTCCAATTCTCGATTTATTTCCCTAAAAGCCTCGTCTTCATCGTATTCCGGTTCTTGGTTCATTATTTCCGGATTAGGTGGCGTGTTCGGATTTGAGCATGAGTTCCGCAAGCATGTCATGTTATTTAAAGCCGCATTATTAGGACTGAAAAGGAAGAATAAATAACAAAATTAGAAAGAGTGCAAAGTAAGGAAATATTTATTTTATTTTCTTGGAATTTTCTGAAAACAAACAAAATTACATTGGGGAAACCAAAAAATACAAGAAAACAAAGAAAAACATCCAAGCTACATCCTGAAGTAACTTGTGATGAAGGAAAAACGACAGGACAAATCTACCGGAACTCCCGCCTGATTGGGAAGGGTGTGGCTTTCCAATTTTGCAATTTAGCTTCAGGGCCCACATACAGCACCTCAGCGGTGCTTGTTCCTTCTCCCGATTGGACCATATTAACATCATAGAGCATTTGCCTCATGGCCCCACATATGTCTTCAATTTCCTCCGATGTAAAGACCTCGTCTTCTTCTTCCTCACTGTACTTTGGTCGGACAAAAGTTTGGTACAGATGTGGCAATGGTTGCGGCAGAACCCATCCTTTCTCCTTTCTCTTGTTGGCCCATCTTTCATCTTCAGGGGTTGGGTGAAAGCCCACTCCGAAAAACTTTTCAGCTACAGGTAAAGTTATCAGCTTCGGCACTCCTTGTAGGGACTTTCCCAAACCTTTTCCTGGCTGGAAGCCATGTTTAATCATTTCTTTCGCAACCATGATGGAGGCATTAGACAAAAAAGGTTGAGGGAGAGGGTTCCCTTCTTCGTGTTGATCTGCCAACACAATCTCGAAAGCTTGATAGACAATGTTTTCGCTTCCCGCTTCCGCTTCCAAGCAAGGGATGGATGGATCTCGATAAATTGATTGCTCGTCTTCACCGTGGACCACAATCTCTTGTCCCTTGTGCTCAAATTTCAACATCTGATGGAGGGTAGAGGGCACAGCTCCGGCCGCATGAATCCATGGTCTCCCTAGAAGAAAATTGTAAGAAGTATCCATATCCAAAACTTGGAATGTCACTTCGAAGTCCACCGGGCCGATGGTCATAATTACATCAATATCTCCGACAGTATCTCTTTTCACACCGTCAAAAGCTCGCACACATATATTGTTAGGCCGAATCCTTTCAGCTCCGATTCCTATGCGGCCTAAAGTGGAAAGCGGGCATATGTCTACCCCCGAACCTCCATCAACCATGACCCTCTTCATATAGTAGCCTTCGCTTTTGACAGTCAAATGCAAAGCTTTGTTGTGGGCGGCACCCTCCAAAGGTAAATCAGCTTTACTGAAGGAAATCTGATTGATCGCGAAGAATCTTTCTGTCATTCTTTCAAGTTGTTCGGATGAAGTCTCAATAGGCACATATGCCTCATTCAAAGCTTTTAGCAAGACCTTTTGATGTTCAGTAGACTTCATTAGAAGGGACAACATCGATACCTACTCTGGGCATTTGCGCAGTTGGTCTATCACCTCATAATCGGGCATTTGCATCTTTTGAAAAAAGACCTCTGCCTCTTCAGCACTTACAGGTTTCTTTGACGGGAAACGCCTTTGTGTGGCGTTATTTACCTCCTATGTGTTCAAGTACTTCTGTCCTAGGACACTCTCGGATGAATTTCCCACAATCTCTTTCCCTTTGCGCGTAACAAGTGTTCGTTGGTAGCTCCGGGGTACTGCGGATGGATCTGTCATTGGTTTTTGTTGCACGCGTGCAATAACCACAGGTTCATCTGGTTTTCGGGCCACATAAGTTCCCTTTGGTACATACATTGATGTTTCTCTCTTTAAATGGAACTTCTTGGGGGCACCTATGGACAATGGTTTTTCCACTCTACCTCGTGGGAGGTAAAGGACTCCACCGCCCTTCTGAGACGATGCTTTCAATTCAATCGTCTTTTCGGATTTGGTCTCAAGAGCTTCAACCTTTTTCCCCATTTTCTCTTGTTTCGGGGTAGCCTCAGGACGCTTCTCTACGTTGGCAATGGCGATTATCGCTTTCAAAGCTGGGTCAAATTCTTTGTCGTCACAAATCATCCCAATTACCGGTCAATTGTTGTGGGCTGGTAATGGGTTGTTTGTCACATTTGGGATGTCTTCATCTGCGAAGACGATCCTCCCCTGATTGATCAATTCTTGCACTGCCTTCTTTAACGTCCAACAATTGTCAGTACTGTGTCCTTCAACACCTGAATGATATGCACAGTATATCCCCCTCTGGTAGGTAGGAGAGTCTGGATTCTGCCTGTTCTGCGGAACATGCTGCAATAGGTTTTCTTGCCCGAGTTTTGGGAAAAGAGTGGAATACGGCTCCCCAATCGGTGTAAAGCTCGTTTTGGGTTGCTCACGGTGGCGAGCGTTATTTGGCCGTGGATTATACTGGTTTGGGTAAGGAGGTTGGTTTCTCTGGAATGGAGGTGGATTTCTGTTGGCTGGTGGCTGCGGCCGTGCCAAAGGTTGAATGTTCATGACTGCGTAGGGTGGAGGCGGAGGAGCATAAGCCATGCCGTGATGTGGATAGTAATGTTGGGGGGCCCTGTCGGAGAATACCTGTCTTGAGGTTCGATATCTCCTGTCTTCTACTGCTGCCATAGCAGATTCTTCTTTCTTCTTGCTTCGGGGCATCCCTCCAGACCCGCCTTGAATGGCTTGGGAAGTTGTCCGAATGGCCGCTTGGCTCAAAATTCGCCCTGTTTTCAAGCTATTTTCTACCATTTCTCCGATCTTGATAGCTTCGGCGAAAGGTTTTCCCATCGCCGACATCATATTTTGAAAGTAATCCGGCTCTTGAGCTTGGAGAAAAGTCGTGACCATTTCAATTTCGTCCATGGGGGGTTTCACCCTGGACGCTTGCTCTCGCCACTTGATGGCATATTCTCTGAAGCTTTCTGAGGGCTTCTTTTTTAAGTTCGATAGAGAATTCCCGTCCGGCGCAATATCGATGTTGTATTGGAATTGTTTTACAAAATCTCTGGCCAGATCATCCCAGATGTGCCATCGAGATATGTCTTGATCCATATACCATTCGGATGCTATTCCGACCAAACTTTCTCCGAAGTACGCCATCAACAATTCTTCCTTGCCGCCGGCACCCCTCAATTGATTGCAGTATTTCTTCAAATGAGCAATGGGGTCGCCATGTCCGTCGTACTTTTCGAACTTTGGTGTCTTAAGAACCTGATGGCAAATGGACGTGCGGGAACATGCACAGATCGGCGTAAGATACACTCTTCTGTCCACTCAGACCTTGCATGTTCTTCAAGCTTTGTTCCAAACTCCTCATTCTTTTTGCCATCTCATCCTGCTCGGGGGTCTTTGGATTTTGGCTCGGTAGAAACTCATATCGAGGCGGCTGAGAATATGTGTTGGCTGCAACCTGGGTATGGTCCCGTGTAAGCGGTGGTGCGGGGAATGTAAAGGATGAGGAGTCGAAGAAAGGAGCATGTGCGGTGGGGTGCGTTGTGATTGGAACTGGCAACTCAACCGACGTTCTTGCAGATGTATCATGTGGTGTCACCCGAGGATGGGATGTGGAGGGTGATTCAGAGAGGTTTGTAGCATTGGAATACCCAAACAGAGTAGGCGGGTAATTGATGGGGGTATTTGAAATACCGCTTGACCTGAGAAGAATTTCAGGGAACCCAGGGACCAGACTCGGGGGCTCTTTCCCGTTGTTCCAATCGTCCAACATCTCGAGCATGCGGCAACGCAGCATTCTATTCTCTTCCAAAGCTGCCGACTCGGTAGCCGGGATGGTTGTCAATGAGCTTTCCTCTGAAACGGGAATGGTTGCTAAAGGCATTTCTGAAGACATGTCGGCACCCTTTTTGATCTAGTGAAATAGGAATGAGTACTCTCAGGCTGCCGAACTTTTCCTTTGGACCTTGTGAAGTACGAATGTGGTGCCGGATTACCGCAAAGTCAACCACTTTTACTAAAACCTGGATTTCAGCAAACAAACGGTTAGTCTGAAACAACATAACAAATAAGTAATCTCACGTTGGGTGTGATGCACTTATACAGGTGATAATGTTGCTACATGTATTCGTTTGCGATGCGTCATTCCGGTTTGTATTTTTTTTTCGCTTTCATCTTTCATCGATCTTCTTTTTCTCTTAACTTCTTTCCCCCTCCCCCCTTTTTTTTATTTTTATTTTTATTTATTTATTTATTAGTGATGGTCGAATCTTATGTGGATTGCCTACGTATCATGTCCCCGCATGAATCAGACCGGGCGTAGTTCGGAAACAATAGACATAAGATGAAATGTTCATGAATTTTATTTCAACAAACTTTAAACTTGAAACACTTGCAAAATGACAACAATGGAGAAAAACTTGTAAAAGGACAAACAAACTTTAAAACAAAAAGACTCTCCTAAGCATGTTCCAACGCCTCGAATCTTTGCGCCCGGGGGGCGTTGTTTGGCCTTGCTGCAGTTCTTGGGGTGAGATCTTTCTGTATACTTCCCAATTCTGCCATGACTTGGTGGACACATTCCATGATTGAAGAAAAGAGGGCAGGCCGAGGTACTCGTTCGCAATTCAAACACTTCATAGTAATGTAGTGCCCGATCTCATTGATCCTGGTTCTGATTATGTCCTTTTCTCTGAGCAGCTGCCCTATGTGCCTGTTCTTTGCCCCTAATACTTGAGAGTTGCCGGAGACATGGTCCAAGAGCCTATCTATCTGTCTTTCCATCCGTGCCATCAAGTTGTGACAACGGTCTCTATCTGCTTTAGCATCCTGGACTTGCCTGAGAGTTCGCTCTCTAAGAGTGGCATTTGCTTTTCTCAAATCAACGATGATCGCATCATAGTCTTTCTCTATTTGTTGTAGACGGAGTGCTTCTTGGTGGGCCGCTCTCTTCCATTTTGTCCGGACTGCAACCAAAGCCGCTTTTGCCTTCTCCAAGTCTTCTTGGTGTTCAAAGGCTTTCCTTTCCAAATTGTTTATCAGCATCTGATCACTCCGACTCCTCCTTGACCTTTCTGCGGCCAATTGCATCTCTTGAATTTGAGTTTGGAGTGCTTCTCTTTCTTGCTCCCAACCGGCCCTTTCCCGATCGAAGTCAGCCTGTTGTATGTCCATGGCTGCTTCCAGGATTCCTTTGTCTTCTTTTAAAGTGTTGATGCAAGATTGGAAATTTTGTGCTGTTTCATGCTCAACCTCTCTAACTCTGGCTTCTATTTCTCTCTCCCAATCGACAGCATACTTCACTGACCTTCTGACCTTTGCTCTGGTATGGGTTGGTTGTGGAACCATTCAAGATAAGCGAGACTCACTTCTCCCCGTTCCCGATCGGCAACCATCTCGTTGATGTCGGAGAGTCGACTACCGAACCATACCTTATGTGCATAAGTCTCCCTCGGGGTCTCTTCTGTCACAAATTCCCATACAAATGATCGCATATCCTCAATTGGGGCCCTTTTCTATTCTCTTCCCAACTGTCGCATGACACGTAGCGGGGCATATGGTTGGAAACCCCTGAAACCCATTAGTATGTAGAATGGGCGGTATGTCGACATATGCATGATTTTGGCGGAAGGGAACCAATAATAATTCCAGGTAAGTTGATCTGCTCTCAAAGAGTTGAGAAGTTCTTGCCAAGTCCTCAAGTCTTCCGGAAGGTTACAACGGGCGGCTCTGTTTGTATGACAGCGAATATAATTCAGCCAATCCGCTTTGAAGTTTATCACAATCGGGTGATGATAGAGATGTTCTATAAACCACATTTGTAATAAGATATTGCAGCCTTCAAAATAATCTTGTCCTTCTTGGCACCGAGTTAAGGCCCGGAAGATGTCTCCTAGTATCATCGGAAGAACAGTGTGTTCCTCGTTGCTCTGTAGATATGAGACCACCGCAGCTAAACGGATTCTGATGCGTCCGCCACGTTCGGGAAAAACCATGGTTCCCAAAAAAGCGATCATAAAAGCATAGATTCTTAAATCTCCCCAGGCGTCATAATTCAGCTGGTTAACAAATTCAACGTTTGAGAATTTCTCAAACCCTTCCTTATCACCAAATCTGTCGTAGAGATAATCTAGTGGCACCCAACCGTTTTCCAGACAACCGAGGGGAACCCGCCGGAGACATAGCTTTTTCAAGAAGTTATTCACACTCATCTGCCTAGGAGCTGCAGGTCTCATCTTGTGCAAATCTCTTCCGAGCCCTGTGAGTCCGCCCAATTCTTCCAAAGTGGGTGTCATTTCGCAATCCCGGAATCTGAACACATTGCTTGTTGAGTCCCAAAAACTCACTAAAGCTCTGATCACATTTTTATCCGGTTTTATCATCATGATGTCCGGAAGAAACTTGAGGTGCTTGTGAACTTGATTTCTTTCCCAAGCTGAAAAACTAGTCCACCATTTACGGAGCCGATCCGGGGTTTTGTCCTGGACCATGAACATAGGTGGCATTTCGTCTCTCACCCTTTTCTGGCCGATTCGTTGCGAGGAAGTCATGTTGATCCTAGAAAAGATAAAAAATGGATTTAAGATTTTTTTAAAAAAAAAAAATTTTTTTTATTATATATAAAAAAAAACGAATCTTGTTAATACGGCCTTTCAGCACTTGAAGAAGATTTGAAGGCTGTATAACAGGATACCAGTGTGATGTCTATATTCCGTTTTGCGAAATTAGTCCTCCGGCGCCCTTTTGAGGCGTTTGGCTATTTTTGCAAAATTTCCTAACTCTCGACTAAGAACAAAAATCCTAATTCTAATATTTTTATTATTGTTTTCCTTGAAAAAAATCAGTATTAGTTGAGCCCGATATGGGTTGCCTACGTATCTCATGTTTGGTGAGAATCAAACTTGCGTAGTTCGAAAATAAAAGAACTAAATCATTTTAACAAACTATTTTTAAACAACATTTCTAAAACAAATTATTTTCAAAGGAACTAAGAAAATTTATTTGGAAATTTATTTTCAAAGAAACTATTTATTTTTGTAAAATTAAGAAAATTTATTTGGAATTTTTTTTTTTTTTTTTTTTTGCATTTTTCAGAATTTATTTTTAAAGAACTAACTATTTTCGTAAAATTAAGAGAATTTATTTGAATATTTTTTTTTTTTTTTTTGCATTTTCTTTTTCAGAATTTTTAAAGAACTAACTATTTTCGTAAAATTAAGAAAATTTATTTGAAATTTTTGCATTTTTCAGAATTTATTTTCAAAGAACTAACTATTTTCATAAAATTAAGAAAATTTAGTTTGAATTTTTTTTTTTTTTTTTTTTTTTGTTTTTTTTCAGAATTTATTTTCAAGGAACTAACTATTCTCATAAAATTATTTTAACTATATACCATGACGTTTTCCACTTCTTCCTCTTTTTAACAAACCGGTCGGCATGTAAGATCGAAACAAATAAATGCACACAAAAAGATGCAACAAGTTGGTCTTTTTGTTTCGGGTACACCTGTCCTAGACAGGCCCAACCCCTGTGTTGAGCCTCCTAAGTCAAATATGCACGTGATGCAAATAAACGTTCCTATCGGGGATCCGGCATAAGGTCTTGTTATTCTAAGTCATCATCCTGTTGGAAAAGTGTCTAGAGTGGCTTTAACTCGAGCGGACAACTCGAGCCGAAGAGTGTCAGTGCACCGGTAGCATGGCTTTTCGGCTTAATTGACAAAACTCTCCGCCTAAACATGTGTGACTACAAAATCCTTCACCGGGTGCCAAGCACCACGACTATCTTGAGAAAAACGGGCTATGTCCAGCAAATGCCCGGTATTGTATTTCAAAAGACTCAAAAGAAAAAAAAATGGGTATCGGCACAATTTATATACAGTTCACAAAATATCAAAGCGGTAAAACAACATTTAGCATATAAAATATAAACATGTAATAAAATCAGATAATAAATAAGCCAAATAAAATAATTATTCAAAGCTCGAATTCTTAAACCCTGAACCAGTAGTTCTGGGTTTGTTCCCCAGCAGAGTCGCCAGAGCTGTCACACCTCCTTTTGGCGCGCCCGCTACCCGGGGGTAGGAGCGCGAGGAGTTTTTCCAATTTAAGTGACAATGTTCGAAACGGGATTATTCTATTTATTTCAGAGTCGCCACTTGGAATAAATTAAGGTGTCCCAAGTCACCGATTTATTTAAATCCCGAATCGAGGAAATTTCGACTTTCCAAATGAAGTCTGCGAACCAGAAATTCTAAGTAAGGAATTCTGTTGACCCGAGGGAAGGTGTTAGGCACCCCGGATCCCGTGGTTCTAGCACGGTCGCTTCAATTATTCTAAATGGCTAAAATTATCTGATTTTTAAAAATGTTTATAAATTAATATGCTTTAATTAAACTTCAAACCGCTTTATTAATTTGAAACCGGACCCAAAGAAAACAAAAACTAATTACAACAGACTCGGACTTTTGACAAATAAAAAAAATATCTGAATTACTTACTTTGAAACTATGCCGATTAAAGTCGTTGTAATACTAAAACAAGGAATCAATTTATTTGACAGTATATCCCTTAAAAATTATTTCTGATTAAGAACCTTATATAAGATAATGGCTTAAAAGATTGCCTAAAACAAAATATAAATTAGTAAAAATTTAATCGACTATGCCGGGTGTGAGTATTTCGTCATGGTTCATTACTTGGCATAAGATTATCCATAATATAGTGCGCTCCAATTTATTTATTTATTCTATTTGCTAGGCTAACGCAATAGGATACCTAATGGTAATCTTAAGTCCCTTTTGTTGAAATTCTAACGTCTATTTTTACAAATAACTGTATCTTAAATTACAAGCAAACTATGACTAAAAAAAATGTCAAAAGCATAAATCACTTAACAATCCTAAGTATTTCATCATTTAAGGGAATCAAATAACGCTAGAGGCTTAACATATGAGTTCTTTCAAGTTTCAGTTTACAAACTTTCTACAAACTTAAATCGAATCAATTCTAGTTGTATAACAAGGTACAGTAAAGCCTCATTGCTAAATCATAGAACAAAACTAAACAAAAGGTAAAAAAAATAAACTATTTTTGCTTCAACATCTTTATATCAACTTCCTTTGTCAATTTGCAATTATTCTCGGCCAATGTGGTTACAAGAATATACCTGGAATTCAAAGCAAAATATGAGGATCAGTGACTTATTTGGCAGTGAACGCAGCAACAAAGCAAACGATAGCAGTAGATTCCAAGCAATGCCAATACAGCAAACAGACCAAACTTAAACACAGCTCAAACTCCCCCAGAATGCAATCCCGGTAGTAACTCAGAATCAGTCACAGACAAGCAAAAAAACAGCAACCAAAAACCCAACAAACCTTGGTGAACTTGGGTTTAAACCAAAAAAATGGGGCTGGCAGTTTATCAGAACCAAACTAAACTCAACCAGATAAAAAGGGACTCAAATGGAGGAATGAGAGCTAATGTATTCTAGGATTCCTCACAGATATTGAACTTAAACAGGATTCAACTCCCAAAAACCAAAACCTCTCACAATGGTAAGACAAAAGGCTAGTGTATCTCTGTTTTCCTTCTGCCTTTCAATGTTTTCTGTGAGAAATGTTCTGCCAGATGAAGAATTTGTGAATGTGTGTGAATTCCAGAGAGTATTCACTGTCTGTGTGTGTGTTTTCAGAGAGTATATCACTGTTCTTAGTGTTTTCCAGAGAATGTATTTTTCAATCTCTCTGTATGTGTGTTCTTTCAGTGTGTGCCTATTGTGTTTTATAGCCTAGAGATCCAAATCAACAGCCCTTCCCTTTTCAGTTTCCGATCTGTCCAGCACCTATTATTCCCCTTTTTCAAACCTTTTTCAGTTGTATATTCCCTCCCATGTGCATCCCTTTACCTTCTAATCACTACTCCCATGTTATCTACTTTTCTCACCTTTTCAAAATACTAAACCAAGCCAGCAAGTCCTCTTTTTATTTGCAAGCATGCATTCCTTCATTATTTTATACTTCAAACTTGTGTTCTACATATGTGAAGGCAGTCTTAAGCATCACTTGAGTGTGAGAAAATACCCGAAATCAGAAATTAATTGGAGGAAAAATCAGCAATGGTGAAAACAACAACAACAACCCAGGCATGAGTTCAAACGAAAATCTGTAGTCCAACCAACAACATGAACAGACCCAGGAACTGACTAGAATTGTAGTAGACTAGGACCAAAAATGCCAATGAAACAGTGTCCAATTACACACTCGACAGACTGATCTAAGAGGTGTAATGAAGCAATAGGTTTTCTGATTTTCTGTTCTTTAAACTCTCAATGTAAAAAAAAAACAAAACTCTCTCCCTGTATCTCTTCCTTCTTAGATTGTCCAGTTATCCGTAAACTCGGCAATATATACACATTAGGATTCAACAATATCCAAACCAAATTGATTAACAGGGAGCTTAACCAGTGAGTCGAATAAATCAACAAAGCGACTCAAATCCTCAAACAAACAATGCAACAGAAATCTCCACGAAAAAAAATTAAAAATAGTAACATTTGACTATCGACCAAACTCTGTATCCTGGTTCGTAACGGATTTAAACGACATACAATTGATCGATAATCGATAGCAAACAATCACAAAAACAGTGATTCAAGCAATTCTCGGCTAGAACAGTCCAAAATGAAGAATTGGCTATTCGACGAAGTATCGAATCGAGTTCTTATTTTATAGCAACATCATTCATAGCAATCAATCAGAAACAACAAATCGACCAAATAAAACGGTCCCAAATAGATGAAGAAAAACAGAGAATTGGTGAAATCACAACAAAAATCAATAACAAACGAAAAACTACTAAAGCGACGAGTATAATTAAACTAAATTGACGAGTAAAAGTAAACAAAAACAGAAAAAGAAAAGAAAAGAAATACCTTGAAACCAAAAAATGGGCTCGGCCGACTTGATTGTTTTTGCATTCGGGGTCGAAAAGACTTTAATTGAAATGTTTTTTAAATAAAAACAATCCAATTAAGGTCTATTAGACCCCAATTTCTTTTGAATTCAAACGAAAATCCCTAATTCGGGTTCTAGGGTTCTTGAAATCTTGATTTGGGGTTCTTTGGTTTCCGGTTAGATTTGAGCCGAACCAAGTTTGGTATGGACATAGGGGAGGTCCGGCGAAGGTGTGGTATCAATTTGGGAGTGTTTGGTGTTAGTTCAATGTTTGACTCGAATCTTCAAATGAAGATTCGAGAAGCTCCGAGTTGATTCGAAGTAGATGGTGTATGGATTTGGATTGGGGGTATCGAGATGGTCATTTGGTGTTAAGATGATGGTGTTTGGACCACGGCCGCCGGCGGAGGCAATTTCCGGCCGGCGGCGTGCGGCGGGGGACGGTGGAGGCGGCTGGTTATGTTTTATTCTCTGAAGGAGACAAAAATGAAGGTGAATTAGGGTTTGGGGGGTTTTGGGTAATCTAAAATTGTTCAAATAATCCAAACCGTTGGATCAAACAATCTGACGGTTTGGATTAAATGAGGGGATTGGGCTACTGGGTATTGGGCGGACCGGGTCAGGGGTTTGGACTGGGGTTATTTTAGTTTTTTGGGCCTGGGATTTATTTAAGAATTGGCCCAATCCGATTTAATTCCTCTTCTTTTCATTTGATTTTGTTTTCCTTATCTCTTTAATTTAATTTTCTAACAAAAATTACACTACAAAATCAATTAAATTATAAGAAATACTAATTAAGTTATATTAACAATTAACACACTCAATTTAAACATCAATTAAATATAAATCACACAATTGGGACATTAAATACTAGAAAAGCAAAAAATACATATTTTTGTGATTTTATTTTGTAAAATAAACTTAAACTACCCCTAATTGCAAAGTTAGATCAAAAATGTAAATATGACCTATTTTTGTATTTTTTATTAATTTAAACACATATAATCATGCATATACGAATGCAAACAATTACCAAAAATAACACGAAAATTCACAAAAATACACATCGTAAAAAAAATAGACAATTTTTGTTTTGATTTTGTGGGAGTAATTCATGTTAGGCAAAAATCACGTGCTCACAACACACATACCCCGAATGATAAATATATAAGGGAGTTTTTCCATTTAAAGTGACATTATTCGAAATGAGATTATTTATTTATTTAGAGTCGCCACTTGGGATAGGATTGGCTTTCGGTATCCCAACGGTTTATCTTGAATCCCAAATCGAGGAAATTTTCGACTTCGCAATTGGAGTCTGTGAACCAGAAATTCTGAATAAGGAATTTTGTTGACCCGAGGGAAGGTGTTAGGCACCTCCGGATCCCATAGTTCTAGCACGATCGCTTAGATTATTATAAATGGCTCTGATTTTTTACATGTTATCCTATAGTGCAATTTTAATTATTTACCGCTTTTAATTATATTTTTAAGAATGTGAACATCGTTCAGAAACGTATTTTTGAATCACACCAGACGAAATGCACCCGGATCCTCGACACATTTTTATTCACCATTTTGGGATTTGGATTTGGGTTGCATGAAATGCACACCCGTATTTAGGAAGGTAAAATTATTAAAACGCGCCAAATTGACTAACGTGTCATTATCTTTGCGGGAGGCCTTGAAATTCGCTAAACGGCACGTTCCGAACTCTAAGTATTTTAATATAAACATTTAAAGAATGCCACACTATTTATGGGATTCGGCGTAGCGCACCTCTTTTATTTTTTAAAAGGCCATCCTAGAGCATACATTTATTTATTTTATTGAATTTGTCTCTAACATGGCCTAATTAATTAGCAATACAAAATTCAGGCCTCAAATTTAAATTCGAATTCAAACGAAAGAGTAAAACTTCTTAATTCAAATTCGCTACCTAACTCGAAGGCCCAAAATTATAGTTCAATTTTTATTTCATTGCAATCATACCCAATATTCAGGAGATTTTTACATGCTTGGTCATTTTTTAAGAATTATTCTCATAAATGATAGTAGAGTTTGTTTATTTCAAAAACAACATCTTTTTTTTTTTTTACATTTTTAGCACTTTACCATTGATAACTCCATTAACTAATGAATCCCTCTACATTAATACACTTTTTACTACATTTCCTTTCCCCTCACTCTTCCATAATTTCTTTTTTCTCTTCCATAAATAATACTTACCCAAATATATTAATGATTCTGAAAGCAAAATATCTCAAAAATAATTTCCTCTGCACAATGAGAATTTTAATATTTTTTCTCTTTTGAGTGTTAAACTTTTTCTGTTACAATTTTATTTTAACTCAAAATATAACTTTAATATATTTTAAGTATATTATATTGTGATAATTTATAATGTAAATATTCCATCAATATATATATATATATATATATATATATATATATATATATATATATATATATATTATATTGATATTATTCAAAGTATATTGCTAGCATATACCTTACATACAATATACTCTAAAATATTAATATGCCACTAATATGTATATAGAAGAAAATAAATATGTCACATATACTATTTATATACGGATAATTTAATAGGTTTAAAGGTTGTTTGATTTTAGGATCATTATAAATTATAAAGTGTCAATAATTATGTGCGCTCAAATGGTTTACAAATAACATATGCATATATACATGCATGACTTTTCCTAAACAAAAAACACATGATTTATAATATACCAAAAACTTATATTATATATACTTTTCCACGAAATATATGTAGATATATAATTTTGCTAGGATTAAGTTGAATAAAAAGGTCCATATATAAAAAGGAAATTTTTGTTGTTGTAATGGATCAATGAGATATATTTAAATATAAGAAATATATAAACAAAATATGCATATATACATCAATTTTCCTAAAAATATATGATTTATAATGTACATATACCAAAAACGTACATTATAATTTTTTCATAAAAGATATGTATTTTATTTCATCAGAATATAAAGATGTATAATTTGGTACATTACATCATATAAAAACGTATATTTATGGAAAGGAAAAAATCTGTTACGGAATGGTTGGTTTCTAATAAAATCATAAAATATGTTATAGAATGGAGAGAAATAATAGGAAAATATATTAAATATTAGGGCTGTCTTTTTAAACAACTTAATTCTTGTTGATTTGAATTGAATTAATTCTGCTATATTTATAAATATTTTACTGCCATATTTGTTAATCATTAATTAATGCTAATCTTTTGTATTATATTTTTAATAGTGTGCTATAAATGAAAGTTGCTCTATATTCAGCATATTTTCTCTAAAGATTGTTATGTTTTTGGGTGTTTTTCGGTTGAGAATCTTTTTATAACTCAAAATACGAATCTTGTGTATTATAATTGAGTTTTTTGAGTTATATTAGGAGTCTATTATATTAATTGATTCATTATGTTTAAAAACAACTGAATACAGTCGAATACAATAATTTGTCTAGCTGTAATCCCTTGTTTCACACCGTGAATACAGTCGAATACAAAAATCTGTCTAGCTGTAATTCCATGTTTCATGCCGTGAATACAGTCAAATACAAAAATCTGTCTAGCTGTAATCCCATGTTTTACACCTAGAAATGTTACGGTATTCATGAGTACAGTAGCTTAAATACATCGAATACATTCTAAAAATCTAAAAACATAGCTATATGAAGTAATATAGTAAATGATAGCTACAACTAGCTAATAACCACTAAAACATAGCGAATTCTGAAAGTTTTTCTTATTATTATATCTGTATGGGGTAATTAACTATCTTGAGCTTTAAGGGATGAAAGCCCTTTTGGGGAGGGTGGAAGAGGAACTTAACAACAACAATAAAAAATTCAGTATGTTTCTAACAGGTGGGGTCTAGGAAGGATAGACAGTACGCATACTTTACCCCTACCCAATGCAGGTAGAGTGGAAGAGGAATTCACATGTTGCTAAAATTATCTTTTTGCCCTTTCGCTCATATAGGAAAGATCAGTTTTATGATGCATTACCGACGTTCTTTTAATTTTATGATTATTTTTATGGGATATTTATAAAATATAACACTTTGAGATCGATAAATAAAAGTACATGAAATCTATGTATGATCATTTTCTTATATCAAATCGCAACTGGTTATAGGAGATTAATAATGGATAAAAATAAATCAAATTGCACATTTAGCATCTTGACTCATTGGCCTTAATGTGCCCAAACAATAATCCACAATTATAGGAGGAATAACGAATAACCATAATATGAGGTGAAAATAGTAACAGTATTGATAGGATAAATTGGTCGATGCAAAATGATATGAAATTATGGACCATATCTTGTCCAAAAACCGTCCTATATTATCTCTAAACTGAACATTTGTTATGCCTTTGCAACTTCAATGCACTCTACCCAAAATCAAGGATCTCTTTGTTTTCTCTCACACCCTCTTTTCTTCTCTTTCTTTTTGCAAAAAACAACAAATTGCTTCCCTTTCATTTTTCAGAGACACCATTATTCCGCAGATATTCAAATGGTACGTTACTATGTTGTATATGCTCTGTATATCTCTTTTTGGTTAGAGATGAAGAAAAGTTGTAGATGCATTCTCATATATGTGATTTAATAGCCATATCTTGTGTGTTTTCTTTACTATTATTATTTGAGAAATACTTTACATTCGCCAACCAAGAACGGAAAAACATTTCTCAGGAAATTACTAATTTTCATATACAACATGGAAAGCATCATACCAAACAGAGGCATTATTGAAATGCTATAACGTATCATAGGAAACTAATGAGGAACGAAGATTATCTAGAATTTTCAAAAATGGAAAGAAAATGATATCTGCTGCTTCACATTACAGAAATTAAAGTTTATGCCCCAATAGTCCCCCTACCCTAACTCGCCAACAACAACAACAACTCAGTGTATTCCTACTTAGTGGGGTCTAAGGAGGGTAGTGTGTACGCACATCTTTCCCCTACCCCGAGGTAGAGAGCCTGTTTCCATATAGACCTCCAACATCCTTTCCTTCAAGAACTTCCCACCTTGCTCTTGGGGAGACTCGAACTCAAAACCTCTTGGTTGGAAATGGGGGTTGCTAACGTCATAACAACCCCTACCCTAACTCTCTAAAGAAAATATAATAAGAAAAAGCATATAACAAGGTTTGTATATTTTTTAAAAAATGAAGGGTTTTGAGCAAGTTTTGTTTTGTATATGTGTTTTTTGTTTGTGGCATATTGGATAGGCCAATTCGGCATCAGGGATAGCAGTGAGCGATGACTGCAAGCTGAAATTCTTGGAATTGAAAGCAAAAAGGAACCACAGATACCTAGTGTTCAAGATTGAGGAATCTGTGCAACAAGTTGTGGTTGAAAAAGTAGGAGGACAGTCTGAGACACATGAAGATTTTGCTAACAGCTTGCCTCCCAATGAGTGTCGTTATGCTGTTTTTGACTATGACTGGACTACTAACGAAAATGTCCAGAAAAGCAGGATCTTTTTTGTTGCTTGGTAACCCATTCCTTCTCTCTCTCTTTTATTTTTTTTTATTTACGTCCTATACATACAACACATATAGAGGCGTATCTAAGTCTTAGCTACGAGTTCACATGAATCCATACTTCTTTTCCTAAATCATGTATAATAATATTATATATATTTCTTGAGAATTACTTAATTATACGAGTGTGAACTCATATTCAAAGACTCTTATGGTGCAAATCATTGGGTGCACCTCTACGAATGAAATTTGTGGTTTAAATCCCACTCTGAAGGGTCTTGTTTTCGGCACAGTGTATAGATATATATATGTAAAAATCACTTAAAAAAATATACTTTTGAACCTATAATTTTAAAAGTGTAGTGGATACATGGTAGATACTATAGTTAAACTTATCAAATATAAAATTTAAATTCCATTTTCACAATAGTGCACTCATCCTCCTTAAATCCTGGATCCACCGCTGAGTACATAATAAATGGAGAAACCTCATAATTCCATAACCTTTGGTTAAGAGCAAAAGAATCCAATTCATCCCCGATTAGGGTTACTTTTTATTTTCTTCTTGCACCAATCATAAATAGAGAAACCTCAGAACACTCCTTGTTCTTATTACTTGTTGGATAGTCAGTCTTCAAACCCTTGTTAAAGTACAAAT
This sequence comes from Nicotiana noctiflora, assembly GCA_032618575.1. Taxonomy (NCBI): domain Eukaryota; kingdom Viridiplantae; phylum Streptophyta; class Magnoliopsida; order Solanales; family Solanaceae; genus Nicotiana; species Nicotiana noctiflora. The sequence continues at coordinate 79,440 of JASVEL010002338.1, read as the reverse complement.
AGTTCGATACTCCCTCCGCTCCAATTTAGGTGAACCTGTTTGACTGGACACGAAGTTTAAAAAAAAATAAAGATTTTTGTAAGTTGTGGTCCTAAACAAGTTAAAATGGGGTCCAGAATATTTGTGTAGTTATAAAAGCTTCTCATTAAGGGTAGAAATGTAAGTTTAAACTAAATTATTTCCACATTTAAAAAGTGTTCATTCTTTTTGGAACGGACCAAAAAGGAAATATGTTTACGAAACGGAGGGAGTACTATCTAATGAAGTCAAACTTTGATGAGCTTGCAATTTTAAGAGATAATTTCATGTATACTTATTCAAACAATAACTCAAATTTTAAATTTGTTGCACCAAAATTATGACATTAATTGTACTGCGACAAAACAATAACTCAATTATGCCTACACATATAAGCTGTTAAATAAACAATGATGCTATTTTAATCCCTCTCTATATATATTAAATATAGGAAATTTTACCACCTATAGAATAGGTTAGTACGCCCTATTTATAACATATAAATATCTTTTTAAGATTTTACATAATATAATAATTTTTTTTTATTTTGTAGCAAAAAATTTAAATTTAATACTTTCCTATATTTAAGCCTTATTAGATGGTACAAAATATTTTTCTCTCACCAATTTATGGTATAACTCCCATTTTTTGTGAAATGACGCCGCTTAATACACCTAAATACAGATTCACCTTCCCATGATTTGCGCTGAAACATTACTTTTTTCCCGCTTAATACACCTAAATACAGATCATGATTTACAGGAATCCATGTTTGTGCGGCGTCATTTCATGTTGTATTATTGAATACAATTCGTTTAATACACTATATACATCATAAAATAACGTAAAACATATCTATATCATGTAATATAGGAAATGGTTTCTATTTATTGCTAATTAGGTCTTAATGAATGCATTTTTGTGAAAAATTCTCTTAAATATAACCATCTCAACAGATCACCTCACATTATATCTACATGATGCCACTTAAATTAATTAAAAGCTCATTTTACACTAAATATAATATTTAATGTTTTTCACCATGGGATATATCACAGGATTATCTTTTAAGTGGATAGAATAATTAGTTTTTTATTTTATGTAAGTGGTGCTACGTGGATATTACTTAAGGAGAGTTGCTAAAATGGCAGCAGTCTACTAGTGGTTTAAGGATTGAATTTAGCTTGTTTCGGTTTTTTATTTCATATGATTTTTTTTTTTAGTTTTTTTTTTCATTATAAATATTAGCTTTAAAACTTTGGTGTCATCAATAGGAAGTTGAATGATTATCCGTGAAATTAATCCAACATTCAGATAGTTTGACATCTAACAAACTGGGGCGGAACTACCTTGACTCAAGTGGTGTCATCTGACACCATTTGGCCGGAAATTTTTATTAAATATATGAATACCAAACTGAACTGCAAAGATAAACAAATAAATAAATTGGCTCTGCGTCGCAGAAATAGCTTCTACCTCACCTGGTTGGACACTGCAATTTTGTTACAGAGATCAGGAGTTTGAATCCTGATAGTTGCGTATATCTTATTAGTTTTAGAAAAAAAAATATTTCTCTTTTGTTGTATGCTAAAAAGATAAAATTCGAGATTTGAACCTTTGACCAATAGTTAAGGGCAAAACTACATGTAAATCGAGAATTGGCTGTAGCATTAGACACACATTAAATAAATTTATAATGATTATAAAACAAATTAGTATAAATTCTAACGAGACTATTGTAACACATTTTAAAAAAAAAAAAAAATTGTGTAGTAGAATTGTGGTAATGTGCTTAATTGTGCTTTATTCATGTATTATAGATTGTGTTTTAAATTATTTATACGATGTTATTACAATAATTGGTTTATTTGATCATATTTTTAGATGTTAATACTACTTATAAAAAATTCTGATGACAAATAATCTTAATGAACTCTCAAATTTGATGGGGTTGAATAATTTGTGATTTTGTAATCTTGGAATGTAGGTCACCAGAGACAGCAAGGGTAAGAAGTAAGATGCTGTATGCAAGTTCAAAAGACAGATTCAGGAGAGAATTAGATGGTGTCCAAGTTGAGTTGCAAGCTACTGATCCAAGTGAGATGAGTTTGGACACATTCATTGGAAGAGTAACCCATTGATATCTTATACTTTCTTTGCCACTATTTATTACTAATATATTTCTAATTTGACTTGGACCTTTATTTATTAGGTTCTAAGGGATTATGTTATTATTTATTTAACTAAGATGTTCAGTTTTGTCTTTTAATATTTTTGGTTTATGTAAACTATATGTTAACATGGTCACGTGACAATTGTAATGGGATCCTTTATAAGTAATTTTGATTCAGTTGAATTCTGTTCATATTGCTTTCTTTCCTTTAATTCATTTGCTTTGATGACAAACTACAAAAAAAATTTGCAATGAAAAATAAGCTGCAGACAGGATTTCCTTACTTTAAGATTTTAAGATTGGTACAGATCAGTACAGATCATCAATATGAAATTCAGGATTAGCTGACTTACGTGGAACCATAAAACAATTAGTCCAGGTCATAATAATAATGATGATCAGATTTAAGTTATATAAACTGATAGTGTAATATATTAGCCATACCATCAATCTTATTTAACATGCTATAAAATATAAATTGCTTAAATAGGTTACTAATTCTACCTTTTAAATGATTTGAGAAAACGTAAAAAAAAAATTATAAAGTACTTAAATTTTGTTTCTTTTGTTAAAAGGGGAAAGGCAGGAGGGATTAATAGGCTGAGTTTTGGCCATGTGTTCGTATAATATAAGGTGAGAAATTGAATCATCATCGACAAAAACAAAAGTTCAGATAGCCAACTAACTAGGCTATTATAAGATAAGAGGTAGCTAATCTCTTTAGTGATCAGTTAGAGAATTTTGGAATAAAAGAGGAGAGGAAATCTTTTCATTATTTTGGTTTCTTGAATTCCTTATTCTACACTTTGTTTGCAGAAACAACTGTTCATCCATCCTCACTTAATTGGAAGGTTATGGGGGACCCCATCAAGATACTATCGTAATCCAACATATATACGAAAATGAGAACAATAAGATCGTGGATGTTTCTCTTTACCAAAATAAGTTTTCCAACATTATATTATGCATTAAAGTAAAATTATTCTTGATGTTATGTAATGCACCGTTTTAATTAGTTTAATTGTGAAAGAAGCAATATTTTAAAAGGCTTTTTTTGGGATTCGCCTCAAGGTTCGCCCCTAACCTAGGCATGTACTATTAAAATACCCGGAGTCTTACGTTTCAAGCACTCAACGATACGTCCTAAACATGCCTAGTACCCAATGGTAGGGGCTTGCCCAACAGTTTTTAGGGATAAAGGTCGAAAATTACCCCTCTACAATGGTATATTGTTTACTTTTGTTGGAAAAATTTGATGGATGTGGAGAATGAAAATAGCTTGAGGCGTGTGTAGGCATTTAAATTTTATCGAATTTAAATCGATAAAATAAGATGACTATATTTTAAATTCAAGATAATTTAGGCCAAATAAATTGGGCTAATACTATTGAATTAATCTTAAATCCAATACATGTGAATTCAATAAATAAGTATTAATACATTGGGCTAGCCGAGTTAATTGGGCGATTTCATTAAGCCCAAGATGTCATATCCCTAGAGGTCTAGTTTGACGCCACGTTTCAAATGACATGGCGCGCCAAGTCAAGCGGAAGAGCCAATAGGATCATGCCACGTGTCAAAATGATGCCAAATCACACTAAAATGCCAATGAAATCGCACCAAGTGTGCAAGTGACATGTTCTGGCCAATCAAATGTGGTCATGTCACACTTCAATTTGATTGGTCGGAAAGAGTTTGTTCTTATCATAACTCTTCTCTTCCACAACTATAAATAGGGGTCTTCATAACTCAGAAAAGATATCATAAGTTATAACAAGAAGCAAGAAAGAGTCTGTGGATCAAACACTGCAATTCCTCCACAAGTTTCAAGATTCAAGCAATCAAGTTCAAGCTCAAGAACGAAGAACAAATCAAGTTCAAGCTCAAGAACGAAGAACAATCCAAGTATTCAAGATCAAGAACAAAGTCAAATCAAATACAAGGCGTTCAAGATCAAGGCTACTTGTTCGTGATACAATTCGTGGTAATAATCAAAGTGTTCCCGACGAATAAATCAAGTTCAAATTCAAGATCAAGCTCAAAGGCCCTTGAATTTATTTACTGCTAAAAAGAAGAATCAGAGGATTCATAGAGAATGTACACTCAAATATTCGAAATAAAATACTACGATTGTTGCGATATTTTCAGTCTTAATTTTATTTTCTCGAACCAAATTTATTTTCTACAAATTCCGGCACGCCTAGTGGGACAATCCCTACCTCTCATCTCAACTTTTCAATCACCAAAGTCCAAGAACATTGAAATGACTTCAAAGAAAATCAACTCCGGCTCAACTTCCACCAAGGTTGCTAACTCCAGGTTCTATGCTGATGTGGAAAGCATCCTCGATGTTACCTTTGGAAGCTTCGGACCAGTTACGAGGAGAAAAACAAGCTCTCTAGGACAACAAGTACCCTAAGTGTCATCCGCACCAACCCCTATTTTCAGATCTTCATCCTCAAAAGGAGCAAGATCTTCCAAATGCATCTGAAGGAGAAAACGATGTTGCTGAAAAGATCAAGAAAACTCTTGCTCTGCTTGATCTCTCCAGATCCAAGCAATCTGCTATTAAGGAAGATGATGATGCATCAAGTGATGGATCCTCCCCACTTACACCACATAGCATGAGCCAATCAAGGATCAATCAATGTGAAAATCCATGCTACTCTCCGTCATCCACGACGAACATGTAAGCCACAGTGACAAACACTTTGTCTATGGAGGAGCAGTTGGCAAATTTGATGGAAGAAATTGTTGTCTTGACCAAATACATAGAAAATCAAGAGGCTAGAATTGACAAGCTAACAGACAGGGTGGGAATATTGATGGACGAAGAATCCACCCATGCACCTGGCAAGCTCCCAGAGGTTCTAGAGAGTGACCCTCTCATCAGAGCGGACTCAACCTTAGGAAGAGTGGGCGCTAATTACTTTTACCCAATAGCAGTATCGGGGTCAATATCCACAGGGAGCTAGAGAAGGGAGTTGAGTATTTGTAAAGTCTAGAAATGCATTTTAGCTTCTAATTTTGGTTCTATCATTTTTTGGGTTTTTATGTTTATCAACTACACTTTTGACAACTACAAGATAGAACTAAATTATGCTAAGATATTGATTATAGATTGTATGCAATATAGAGAAAAGCACTAGTGCTGTGGCATTTACCTAGGTGGTCAACTAACGGGTATATATTCTTAATGCACGAATGATGATTTGGGACTTGTGCTATAACCGTTGCACGATTGCACTCACTCTCGCACCTCTCGGTAGAGAGTGATTTTACCCAATTGAGTCTCTCGAGACCAATTGGGTAGGCCAATATGCCCAAGCAACTTATGATTCAAGTTGGGTAATTACTCTCTCGAGGTTCAACCCGTTAATTGGAACTACCATTCTCATGAGTCCACCCCAATTCCTTCTTGGGTCAATTTTGGAGTCATAGACACTCTTTTTCAAGAAGTGTCAAAACCCACTAAGCTAGACTTAGTATTTGCAACCACAAAATCCTAATTAAACCCTAAAATTGACCCAAATAGCAAATACCCAACATCATTCAAGCACTAAACAATCACACCTTTTAATTACCCACACTAGGGTTGAGCCACAATCCTAGCTAATGGGTTTATCTAGATATGGAAAAAGCAGAAATTGAAGAAATAATAGATAAAACCAACATATTAATTAACTATGTTCCAAAGCTACAAGAATCCACGATCAAAGAAGAGGAAAATTTCCCAAAATAGGCTTAAATACTATTCTCACGAGTGCAGAAGCTCTGTATATTCAAAACTTAACCTAAAATTGATAAAATAATCTATTTATACTAGGCTAGAATAACTGGACAAAAATGCCCCTGCGGGACTGGCGCAGACCGCGCAAAAATGTTGCGTGGCCCGGAGGTTACTTGGTCTTCAATTCTTGCTTCTGGAACTGGGGGATGCGGACTGCACAAGTATATCACGCGGCCGCGTTGTCTATGGGACGCAGATTGCACAGAAATGGTATGCGGCCGTGTAGCAAGGCTTCATCAAAATCATCACTCTCTGAACTTCATCCTCGCGGACCTCACTGCTTTGGTATGCGGCCGCGTGGGCTTTTGCCTTGAATGGTTGGGTCTCAGAACCTTCATAAGTGTGGACCACATGGAAAGGAACACGGACCGTGTAGCTTGACATTACATTTTTCCTGGTCGCTGAACTTTCTTACGCGGCCGCATGGCAAAGCAGTGCGGACCGCGCAGGGTGATCTTGAGCTAACTAAGCCTCTGAACTCTCCTGTGCATCCGCATACCAAATCAATGCGGTCTGTGTAGGTCATCTTGTTCCCCACTTCTATTGTCTTTTGATACTTGGCAGATTTCACTCCTTTTTTAGCCGGTATTTGATATTTGTTATCTTATCGCTCAAACCTGCAATCAAGTGTAATTTGTAAGCATTTTAGGATTAATATATGGCAATTGATGCACAAATCTCAAGTAAGAATGGGTATAAAACATGTAGAAATCACAGTTATCACCCTCCCCCAAGACAGGCAGCATCCACTAAGGCTATCCTGTCTCATCTGAAGGGATGATTCCAATCGATCAATTGAAAGAGTTCATTAAAGGAACCATTAAGAACAAATATGAAGTTGCTACCAAATCCTCCCTTACATATCCAAAGTTGTACAGTGCAAGGGTCGATATGTTGAAGATGCCTGTTGGTTATCAACCTCCAAAGTTTCAAAAGTTTGATGGTAAATGTAACCCAAAGCAACATATTGCGCACTTCGTGTACATATGCAATAATGCTGGGACTTATAGATATTACCGGCAGTTTGTCCGCTCGCTAAAAGGAAATGCTTTTGACGGGTACACGGACCTCGAGGCTGAATATATCGATAGTTGCGATCAATTAGAGCAAGAGTTCCCCAATCGCTTTTATTGTACGAGACGTACTGTGAGTATGATAGAACTTACAAATACTCGTCAACGAAAGGAGGAGCTAGTTATCGTCTTTATCAATCGGTGGAAGAATGCAAGCCTCAATTGCAAAGACTAGCTTAGTGAAGCTTCAGGCATAGCAGTGTGCATCCAAGGCATGCATTGGGGTTTGCACTACATCTTGCAAGGTATCAAGCCTGGCACATTTGAAGACCTTGCAACTCGTGCCCATGAAATTGAATTGAGTATGGCCTCCGCTGGAAATGAAAGGTTGCCCATCTATGAATCTCGCAAAGGGAATGACAAGCAAGAAGTCAAGAAGTGGGGCAAGTTCGTACCAAAGTCTGAAAGCAAAGAAGCTATGAATGTCAACACGTCATATATGAAGTTCACGACGAAGGTGACCAAGAAGCAGGGTATGAAATCCATATCTTTTCATGATAAGCCAAGTGGAAAGTTGACTCTAAAAGAAATGCAATAGAAAGAGTACCCATTTCTAGATTCTGTTGTGCCAGCTATTTTTGAAGAACTCCCGGAGTTAAATCTCATTGAGCTTCCAAAGATGAAGCGACCAAATGAAGCTGGGAAAACAAATGACCTAAATTACTGCAAATACCATCGACTTGTGAGCCACCCTTTGAGGAAGTGTTTTGTCTTCAAGGATAAAGTCATGGACTTGGCTCGCGAAAAGAAAATCGTGCTTGAAGATGAGAAAGAAAGCGCTAAACAAGTCTCTCTCACCTTTGGCTCATTCAATCTAGGTGAGTTACGCAGTTTAGAAGGAATAAAAAATGAAGAATTAATGGAGAACAACAAATTTGAAGAAGATCAACCTAATGATGATGAAGTTTGGACGTTGGTAACTCGTCGTATATAAGTGCCACAAATGGAGCCCATGAAAAAAATCAGTAGAACGACCGACAAGGAACATGATGGTAAAGAGACCAATGAAAAAGAATCCAGTTAGATGTTTGAAAAGAGCAAAAGTGGAGATGCACCAGCCTCAAAAGCTACGAGATATAATGACCTTAGAGGATTTCTTGAAATCTTGGTTCCGCACGAAGATTTCCCGTGATCGTGTTGAGGACTTTTGTTGCAATAATAACAAAGGGGAAGAAAAGAGTGATGACCTACCATTGGCACCATCTTCGAAAATCCCATCGAGTTCACTCCTCAAGAAGTTAATGCTTGTGAGGAAAAGGTCATGTTGACAAATGATGACCTTTTTTCTAGGTAACACTCCAAATAACCGCCTATTGTACCTAGTTGGCTATATGCACAATGAAAGGATAAATTGAATTTTGGTTGATGGAGGATCCTCAGTGAATATTTTGCCAATCCACACTGTGAAAGAACTTGGGATTTCCATGAACGAACTCTCAGAAAGTCATGTGATGTTCCAAGGATTCAACTAAGGGGGGCAAAGAGCCATAGGTGCGATCAAGCTGGGAATCACTACTGAATATATGCAATTAAGTGCATAGCTATATGTGATCGACGCAAATACTTCATACAGTGTTTTTCTTGGGAGGCCTTGGATACATGAGAATAAAGTAGTTCCATCTACCTACAATCAATGTATAAAATACTACGAGGGTGAAGTCGAGAAGACGGTAGTTGCTGATGATGAGCCATTCACCGAGGTTGAGTCACACTTTGCCGATGCAAAGTTCTACTTAAAGAACCACATTGTGAAGGAGCTGAAAGCTGATGATGGCATGAAAAGCAAGAATAAAAAGCCTTAAACTAAAAAAGAAGAGGTGACTACTGGTGAAGCCAATACTGTTAGCTCGGAATCACTCCTACAAGGCATAAAAGATACCGTTAGTGCAAAACACTAGCAATTAAAGCGCAAACTCAACTAAAGTGCCGTAAATTAGAGTATAATAATTGACTAAAATACGTAATTATGGCCTATCATCAACACCCCACACTTAAACCATTGCGCGTCCTCCAGCAATCAAACTACATTTTTTTATAGACACGACATTTTTAAACAATTCTCCTAACTCATCACACCAAGAGTATTTAAAATAGACTCAGCACAAAAGTGTAACATCTTCACCTCAAGATTTGACTCACACGTACAACGCATTATTCACAACTCACCTACTTACTCTAACATAGAGGTCACTGACATTACCTTTCCTTTATGAATCAAGTGCCCTCACACAACAAAAGAGAGTAGTTCCCCACAATGAAATTTACGAACACTTAGGAACACAAGATAGAAAGAATTCACTCACTCTGAGAAATAATATTCATATGCCACAAAATATGCACCATAAGCTTGCCCATAGTGTACTACTCCACTAATCGATCTCATTCAATCTAGGATCAATTAAGACTTTATTTGGTTGTAATGTAGGCTACGGGATGGGTAGGATACATTTAGATATAAGAGTGACTACACCTCCCTAAGCATTTTAATACATATACTTTAACATTCAAACTCCATACTTATGTCAAACCAAAATCCACCTTCACATCAATTTATATTACCCCATACTTCTTTAAGCACACTTACGTGAAGAGTCACCACTTATTAAGGAACTTTTTTTCCCACAACAATCCAACTGTTTTGTTTTCATTCAAGTGGCTCTTCCTTTTTCAAAATAGTGCACCTTTCTCCTTATTCAATTAGTTCCACTCAAAAGCCAAACCAACCTTTCTCCTTATTTCATTTAGTTCCACTCAAAAGCCAAATCAACCATCCCACACTTTAACTTTTACAAAGTTCATAACAATTCAAATACTCGTGAGAGGTGAAAAGGTTCAAATAGATGGTTAATTCAAACAAATTGGTAAGGCTTGTAATGTGGTTTCTAAAGAAAAAGGATTATAGACTCAATGAGGTTAACTAAGATACATAACAATTAGGTGGTAAATATACATATCCAGCTCAACGAAGAAACGCCTATATCACTTCCAAGATTGAACAAAACTACTATTTCACTTCGCAAACACACATGGCAAGTTCTAGGCATCAAATGCAATACACAGAATATAATAAATCCTTACACACTCATGGAACATAACTCACTTAGGATTGGTTTCATAGACACTCTAATCAAAGCAGTTAAGCAAAGTTAAGATCATACAATTTAAGATACTTCTACAAGAGTCAAAAATTGAGCCTAAGTGTCACAACCAAAGTACTAAGTATTTTCAAGGCATAACAAAGTCAAGAGATATTGCTTCAATTCAAAACACAACACAATGGCTCCTATTCCTAAAAAAAATTAACTACACCTGGTTCAAACAAAACCCTTGGAAAATAACCTTGGTTTAAAGAAAAACCAAGGGGTAATTGCTACACTCCCTAACAAAAGAAAATATTTCTGTTTTATATTTTTTTTTCTTTAGACTTAAATCCATCAAGAAAATTGTCTAATAGATCCATCGTCGGGAAAATCAATCCTTTTTTTTTTCTTTTTTTGTAAAAAAAAAATAAAAAAAAAATATTCAATTAAACTAACACAACTAAAATAGCATAGAAAGTCACCCAAAAGATCACCTCACCCCACACTTAAAATAGTGCATTGTCCCCAATGCGCACATACTAATAAAAGGGTAAAAGAAATTCCCCTGTAGTTGGAAGCATTAACAGCTCAAGGGGTACTCAGACTTCTCCCAAGCTTGGTCCTTTATGCGGGTACCTCACACTTATTTCCAACCATTTGGTTTATTGTTGCATCCTTCCAATACCTTTTCTTTTCATCCTCCTAGAAAATAAAAAATTGACACTACATAAATAATACAATTAAATAAATAAGTAAATAAATAAAAGAAAGCAATAAAGCAGGGTTGCCTCCCAACTAGCGCTTGATTTATCGTCGTGGCACGACACGAATCACTTTCTGCCTCCACTTTGAACTTATGAATTGGACCCCAAGTTTTGATTCTGCTTTATGATCATGCTCCTGGGGTGGTGGAACGAATCTGACTGGCCCAATAAAATAATATAGTATTCTGCATTTCTTGGCCTTTAGATGAGATGTGTAACAACGACTTTCTAGCAAGAAGAATTCCAGAATGTAAGCACTATGTTCCTCATTCCTTGACTCATCATATGGCTCAGATGACTCTATTTCCATATCATCATCTAAACATAATATGGAAAAATACTTGAAGTGAGGACCAATGCCCTCATGTACATGAACATTGAGATTGTCTACATTCTCAACACTAGTGACAATAGAGTCAACTAAAATATGTATCCTCAATATTCTTGGTTGACTCTAGTATCTCTTCTACAGCATCGACATCCTCAAAATCTAGTGCGATTGATTGTTGGTGTTCTACTCTAGCCTCCTCCTCTAACTCATCAATTTTTGTATCTAATTCACGTTCTTCTTGGATAATGTTCACCATATTGGCTTGTTGAGCATTAAAAACTTCAACCAGTTGTCTCATGTAAACTTTTAAGTTGTGAATAGTTTTCTCTTGCCTTTCTATCTACAGTAGTACTTTACTCTGTTGTTCCAAAATGCACTTTAACATATCTTCGAGCTTCTTTAGGCTAGCTTCCCTAGGTTCTTTTTTCCTATTAACTTCACTAGAAAAAGAATAACCATCAAAGTAAGGGGTTAGGGGAAGATACGAACTACAAGCACAACCATGAAAGTGATCATCTTGACCACCACACATATCATACACATTCCAAACATAAGATTGAGTTGGTGCACAAAACTCGCTCTCGGGAATATTGATAATTTTGTCCTTGGTGGTTTCCTTCACAATATGTATAAGGAGGATTAAAAGTAGAATTACCAACATTAAAATTCTCATAATTCCATGATGTCATGTTTTTCAAATAAACAAATAAAACTAAAATGAATGAATAAACAAATAATAAAATAAAAGTGCAAACTTAAAACCTAGCAATATGTACACCTACAGCTATACTGTTAGTTGCCCGACAATGGCGCCAAAATTTGATCACTCCCAACTATGCCTTATAAAAAGGACAATGCGATTATTGCAAATATAATCCGGTTTACAAGTCCGAAGTCGAATCCTACAGAGAACTAAGGCTTAACTACAGCTGTTCACCATCACCAAGAAGACAAGCTTGAACAATTCCTAACTTATAGATATTTAGATTCTGGTGTTTAACTAATTAACTAATGAATTAAAATAGTAAATTAACAACTAACGATACTGAGGGTTGTAGATGCGTGATTTTGCCCCTACCCGAGATTTTTTATATTTTTTGCGTAAAATATTTAGTTTAGTTTTAATATAGCTATTTTAGCTAAATTTGACTCTTTTACTTTATTTTTACCTTAAAATGACAAATAACAAAAATATGATTTTATTAATGTTTCGTAGTCATTTTAAACTTGAAAATACAAAAATAGCACTTTATATTTTTTATCTTTTTATAAAAAACGAAAATAATAAAAAATAGTTTCATTAATATTTTGTAGTTATTTTAAACTTGAAAAATATAAAAATAGTACTTTATATTTTTATCTTTTTATAAAAATGAAAATAATAAAAAATAGTTTCATTAATATTTTGTAGTTATTTTAAACTTGAAAAATATAAAAAAATAGTTTTATTTTAATTATGAGTATTATAGTTATTTTGATTACCTAGGATTAATTAAATAACACCATTCTCGGTTCCGGGCGAAGAATAATATTCGGGTTCAAACTACCCGGTTTTATAATTTTCGGACCTAGCCCATAAATAATCCAAGTCCACTACACTAAGGGGGACAATACATAATGGGATGTGGGAATAATAAAAAAAGGACAAAGGGAAAAGACAAAGGAAAAAAGACAAAAGGAAAAAAACAAAGGTAAAGGACAAAACTTGTATGGGTTTCATTTTTAAAAAAAAAATAATAATAATAAAAAAAAAATAATAATAATAATAATAAATAAATGCAATACACATACATTGCACATCATGTGAAAGGGAGGGAGAGACATCTTCTTCTTAAAGAGAAGAAGAAGAAGGCAGAATGGGTGGAAGAAAATGTTTTGAAAAAACGAAAAAAATCGAGAAAAAAGGATACAGAAACGTTCTGTTGAAGTGTTCATTTTCTTGGGTGAAGAAGGCTTCTTCTTCATTATCTCAAGAAGAAAAAAACCAACGACCCCTTAAGCTCGTTCGTTCCTGCTGCTTTCATCGTCGACAAAAACCAGTCGACTTCACTGCCAGCTCCATTTCCGTCGACCACCTCAACGCCATAGCTGCCAACAGCTTCGTCGATATCATCCAAACGACCAGTAACAGCCGTTGCGTTCTCCATCGCCAACCAGCAGCAACCATACGCACGGTCCAAGTCCGTCGCCCACTAGCGAACCACCAGCTCCCTCCGTCGATGTTCGTCATCCGACGAGGTACAACTTCAGTCGAGGTCGTCGTTTGATTCGAGTTCTGTCCGGAGAGGTCGAGGTTTGAGATCGTCATAAAAGGTTCGTTTTCTCGTTGTGTACGTTGAAAATATACAGAAATAAAGGTGCATGTTCTTTTCCGATATTGTTCTTCTCGTTAATATTTTGGATCGTTTCGCATTTGATTTAGTTTCGTATGATTCAGATTATTTTTTGTAAATATATGATTCTGTTGAACATGCAATTTCACAATTAATGGTGGTCTTGTAGTGTCGAAGTTAGCTAATGAAAATAACTAATCCTTCACATGCTCGCCAACTAGTTATGCTTCCGTTGTTTATGTAGTTGCTCGTCGTAGTCTTGAATTTGCTCACTTAGTTATCTACTCGTATGTTTACTCGAATTGGTTATAGTTGAGCATGATTTTGTCATATCGAAATTGGTTCCTTATTCCTCAATCGAATGGCGGAATTAGATTAAAGGAATCGGGGTGTATTTCATGTGACCCGACTCCAATTTTGAACAAGGTTAAATAAAGCGTGTCATGGACCACGGGCGCATTTCATGTAGCGTGGTTTGCAACATGTTCTAAATAATCTCGAATTAATTCTTAAATGAATATAGCGGAATGTAGTTCTCTTTTAAATCAGAATTAGAGGTGTGCCTCGCCTAACAAAATTATACAAATTGCGGGGCCCTCATAAATGTATATATATAAAAATACTTAGACTTCGGGATCAACCGTATAGCGAATTTTACGATGTTCTCCAAAGATAATAAATGCGTAGTTGCTTTAATCACGTATTCTAGTACTACCTTCTCAAATACGGGTGCACATTTATGTGACCCAAATCTAAATCTCAACGAAGTCGAAATGTGTCAAAAGTCACGGATGCACTGGTGCAACGTGGTTCGAGATACGTTTCCACTGCGTTGTAATTCATTTAAAACAATAAACAATAAAAGGGTAATGAGCCCTTAAACAATAAGCGAGACGAGCCTCGCCAAAATAACACGCAAATTGCGGGGTCCTCAACAGACGATTATTACGAAAAATGTTTAGATTCCGGGATGTGCTGTTTAGCGGATTCCACGGCCTTTCCCGAACACAAAACGCGTTAGTATCTTTAGGCGCATATTTAATAATCTTATCTCCTTAAACTCGAGTGCACATTTATGTGACTCAAATTCAAATCTCAACGGAGTCGAAATGTGTTGACAACCACGGGTGCACTGGTGCGACGTGGTTCGAGATACATTTTCACAACGTTGCAATTCTTTGTAAAATAATAATAATAATAATTCTTATAATAATAATAATAATCAAAAGCGGTTAGAAGTTAAAATTTGCACAGAGGTTAAAGCACATTATAAAATCAGATAAAGAGGCCAAATACGATGATTGAGTGACCGTGCTAGAACCACGAAACCCGGGAATGCCTAACACCTTCTCCCGGGTTAACAGAATTCCTTATCAGGATTTCTGGTTCGCGGACCGTAATATAGAGTCAAACCTTTCCTCGGTTCGGGATCAAACCGGTGACTTGGGACACCATTATTTTTCCAAGTGGCGACTCTGAATTAAATAAGGTTATCCCGTTTCGATTGTCCTTTAAGTGGAAAAACTCCCTCGTGCTCACGCGGGTGCGGAAAAAGGAGGTGTGACAGCTCTGGCGACTCTGCTGGGGATGTTGCCCAGAACTTCGGTTCAGGGTTTAAGAATTCGAGCTCAGTTAAATTGTTGTTTTTGTCTATATCTGATTTTATTATATGTTTGATTAATGTGCTATATGTTTACCGCTTTAATATTATCTGAACTGTACATATAAACTGTGCCGAAACCCTTCTTTTCTCACCCCCGGGGATGTGCTCACTGGTTGAGACTCCCTATTCCGTTAGTGTCATACCCCAAAATAAGAAAGAGGCTCGGAAAGTTTCTAAGCCGGCTGGCCTTTTGGTTCCCGGAAAGGAGCTCCTTCCTCAACTCGAGTTGTTCGCTCGGGTACACAGTCTAGAACACATACCCAGGTTTTAAACTTAGAATAACGTGACTTCATGCCGGATCCCTAGTAGGAACGCTTATTTGCATCATGTTGCATTTGACTTAGGGGACTCAATACAGGGGTTGGGTCCGTCTAGGACAGGCAACCTGAAATAAAAAAAAAGACCATCCTGTTGCATCCTGTTTGTTTCACGCAATTATTTGTTTCAGACTTGCATGCCGACCGATTTGTAAATATTGAGGAAAAATGAAGAAAAAAAGAGAAAAGAAAAGTAACAGTGCAGAGAGATAACTACTCATTTTTAGAAAACAAACCAATGCCCAAGTAGTGTCGAAACTCTACCGGATTTTGAGAATAAAAAGGAAAAAGAAAGAGAATTGTTATTTTTAAAATAGTTTGTTATTACTTAAAAAAAAAAAACCTTTTATTTTAATAATTAAAAAAAAAGCTTTATTTTTCAATTAAAAAAAAGTAATTTTATTCATAAAAAATAGTCATTTGTTTGTCAATAAGATGAAAATTATAATAGTTCGTTTTATATGCCAATGAATTGAAAAATAATAGTTTCTTTTCAAAAATAATTCGTGTTGCTTGTTAATAACAATATATATATATATATATATATATATATATATATATATATATATATATATATATATATATATATAATAAATAAAAAACATAAAAGAAAAGGAAATATCATTGTTTTCAGAAGTAGTTTTCTTTATCTGACCGTACTACGCAGGTTTGATTCTCGCCATTAGGTGGGATACGTAGGCAACCCTCATCGGGTCCAACCACCTCTTTTAAAAAATCAAAAAAAATGTGTGTTTAATTTTGTCAATAAATCAAAGTGACGCTGTTTTTGAAAATAGCCGAATGTTCCGAAAGGACGCCGGAAGGCTGTTTTTTTTGCAAAAATAGCCACTTTGAATCATTTTTAATAATTTGCGGGCACAGCCTTGAAATATTCCTTGTGGAAATGTTGCAAGGCCATAGCCGCAAAATCAAGTCCGGGTTCACACCCCTTTTGCAAAAATAACCAAAAAATGTCAAATTTTTGATTTTGTTATAAATAAGTCGGTTGATGCTATTCTTGTTTAAAACAAGCCGAATGTCCTTCAAAAGGACGCTGGAATGCCGTTTTTGCAAGAATAGCCACTTTGAATCATTTTAAATAATTTTGGACAGAGCCTTGAAATATTCCCTCGCGGAAGTGTCCAAAGGCTGTATCCGCAAAAATCAAGTTTTGAGTCATCACTCAACTTTACAAAATTAACCACTTTATCAAATAAGCCATTACATGGCCGAAATTTTGATGAAATAGCCACATTTTTGCATTTTAACTTCCTCAGTCTTGTGTTGGCCTGAGTCGGTCGGTGCTGAACGATGCCCCATAGGCCCCAGGATAAAATTTTGAATTTGCATCTTCTCAAATAAAATTTTGCAAAAAGAGCCACTTTGTCTAAATAAGCCATTACATGGCCAATTTATGAAAAAATAGTTTTGTGTTGGTTTATGGCGATGCCGAACGATGCCCCATGAGCCACGGGATAAAAAAAATTTCAAGTTCATCTTTTCTTAAACACATTTGGCATTTAAACTTTCTCAGTCTTGTGTTGGCCTGTGTCGGTGCTGAACGATGCCCCATAAGCCTTAAGATGAAAAGTTTTAAATTTGTAGCCTCTTAAATAAAATTTTGCAAAAATAGCCGCTTTGTCAAATAAGCCATTACATGGCCAATTTTGTAAAAATAGTCAATTGACATTAGAAACTTCTCAGTCTTGCGTTGGCTATGGCGATGCCGAACGATGCCCCATGAGCCACAGGATGAAAAAATTTTCAAGTTTATCTTTCTTAAATAAATTTTGCAAAAATAGCCATAATTTCATTACTTGGCTAATTTTGTAGAAATAGTCATAATTGACACCAAAAATTTTCTTATTCTTGTAGAAATCTCCTACACAAGTTTGTAGTTGGAGTCGGCTTCTATAATTTTCCTTCAAAGAAAAATAAAAAAAAATCAAATAAACATCTCTTTATTTCTTGCATTAATTTGCAAGAACTACGCTCGGTCTGATTCATGCGGGGTCATGATACGTAGGCAATCCACATAGGATTCGGCCATATCCATAACCGAAAAAAAAATGGAAAAACTACAAAAAAAAAAAAAGAGAAGAGAAAAAGAGAAAAATAACAAAAACAATTTAGAAAATAAAGGAAAGTTGGGAAAGCACATATATGAGAAGCTGGAATGACGCATGAAACCGAAGCAAATGCATGATAGAAAGGTTTAACCGCCTAGGTTCATTGCATCCCTAATGTGCGTTTACCTACCTGTCAAATGGCCTAACGCTAACATGATGACTTCGCTTTGTTGTGTCCATTTTCAGAAAGGTGGTTGGTTGTGGTTCTAAAATAACTCTTCCCTGTAACACAAAGTCAGTGGACAATGGCAGAGAATCTCAAGACTGAGTGGGTTGACACCGATACCCGACAACAACCGGTTGAACGGAACCACGGGTTAGTAGAAGAAGTCAAAATGCTGAGACAACATGTGGCTGACATGTATCGGGCGTGGATGGATGGAAAAGCACCACCCCCGCCACCACCTAGCTTCCTGGACTCTGTCCTTACCCGTACACTGAACCCGATGCCAGATGATCCCCCACACTCTCCATATATACCCGCCCATCACAATTTTTCCAGCCGCTCAATTAGCTCAACTACTCGTCCCCCAGCTATGTTTTCACAATGCTACTCCCGTCCCCAATACCACTACTCTCCCCGGGACAACCAAAATCGTACTTCACCTTCCAGGTACCCAGCTCCACAAAAGGCCTACCAACCCCCACGAACATACCGGAAACCCCCTGGGTCTGGTTTCAGGCCAAATAAGGCGTTTAGGGAGGAGAGGTTGCTGAAGCGAGAAAAGGCGCTCACCCCTATCGGAGAGTCTTATGCAAGCCTGTTTGAAAAGTTAAAACATGTCGGCCTGATTACACCGCTCCCCGGATATACTCCCGATCCACGTGCAAGAAGCTTCGATCCTACTGCACGATGTGCATACCATTCCAATGTCAGAGGGCACGATATTAAGAGTTGTCGTACCTTGAAAAAGGAAATAGAAAGAATGATTCAAAAAGGATAGTTAATTGTGATCAATGACGATGACAGGGAGCACACGAATCCTATGGGGGGTATATTGACTGAAGCTAAAAATGTTGAAGCAGATGGAAGCCTCAGCAATATTGATGTAGAACTTAGTGGCAAAAATGTTGTGCTTGGTAATTGGGAAGACACTCCATCTTTTGGTCAGCTAGATGGAGCTTTGGTGGTTCGTTTTGTTGTCATTTCTGTTGTCCGAGTTATTCTTGGGGTCAAACTCTCTTGTCCTTCTATTTTTGTCCTAGCAGTTTGCTTTGGTCTTGCCCAGTTTTGTTTCAAGGTTGTACTCTAGTTTGTTTTGCTTGTTTTGTCATTGAACCATTTCGTCATTAGTTTAACGAAGCTTTCGGTCTTTTGTTACTTCCGGTCATTTTATTTGTTTAGTTCTTTTTACCCTTTAGATTTGTCTTGTGCTCAAACGCCGAATCTAGTGACATGACATGCGCACACATAATTATGGCTTAATTCTAAAAGTTAATCATGAAGCATTTGGAAGATGATCGAGTCATTTAAAGGAAATGAAAACAATTTGAGATTGTCTGGATCCCGAGTCATGAGAAACCGGGGCAATTAAAAAAGGAAACAATCAAAAGCAAGCTGGCCAAATCGACGTGGGGTCGTTCATAATAATGAAGATGAGAGTGTTGTCCAACTGTGTCTTAAAGATATGACGAATGTTAATCGCGTTGTTTGCACTTGGTATGTTCTGAAGATTGGAATGACGAAGGCATTTTGTTCTGCTACCCAAACACTTTATCCTTCGTTAAACCTTCGAGCCTTATTTTGATTTCTTTCATACCCCTCCTTCGGAATTAGTTGCAAAGACTAGAAACACAAGTTTGAAAGGGATAAAGAAAAAGTAAAGAAAAAGAAAACAACAAAAGGAGATAAAGAAAAGAAAGAAAAATGTGTGAAAAAGAAATTTGAAAAAGAGGAATTGGGAACTACGTTTGACCTGATTCCTCAAAGAGGATACGTAGGCGCTTCACAGCTCGGTCATAGTGTAAATAAAAACCAAAAACATCCCCAAGCAAGAAACAGGGGCAGTAAAAAAAATTTGTTTAGGTAAGGAAAATATAGGATTTCGAAGGTTGTAATTTTGAACCCAATTTGTTTTATTTTGAGCCTTTAATACCCTTTCTTTCTAGCCCTGTCCAAACCCACATTACGGTCCAAAGAAAGACCTTTTGACCAATCTTCAAAAGAGGCTGAGTTAGGCAAATGAGAGAAGTTTCATCGGGACATAACACTCTGATTCCCGGCAGGAAGACTCCGATCTCCAGCAGAAAATAGGAGAGTCTTAGTAATAACACCGCCAATCCCTAGAAGAAAAGTAACACAAATGAGAGAGTCCTAGCGGTGAAAACCTTCATAGGCACCATAAGGCGATGAAAGCTGAGAAAAAAAAAACGAAATGATAGAGGTTTAGTAGTGAAAACCCCTCGGGCACTACAAGTCGAACGGAGATTGGAAATCAGGATGGGAAAGCCCCGGGCGAAGATTACAAAAGGCGGTTTAACGACGGAGGATAGGCTATATGTGCATGTCATGTCCATTAGAGTTGGTATCCACGTTTGATAGGTTTACTTTATAATTTTTCTTTTTAGAGAGTCATCTTCCTTTTTGTCTTTTATTCTGTTTCCTTTTATCTTTCTCCTTTTTGTCGAAAATTCCCCAATAGAGTCTGTTTGCAAGAAATGACTGCAGAATTTTCCATCAGCTTTCCAATTACGCCAGACAGGATTTTTGATTGGTACACCCAAGTGGTATAAGTCAGGAAGGATCAAGCGCAAGGCAGTGTCCAGAGGGATATTCCCCAGCAATAGGAAAATGACCAAGGGAGGGATTGGCGTCAATAAGGATATCTCAAGGAAGGTTAATGAGACTCAAAGGTCGGGAAATGCCTAGTCCTTAGATATGCCGCAAAAGGAGAGATATCCCCAGCAGAAAGGTGTTTTCAGTGACAAGGGTGAACAAAGAAAATGGTTCGCCAGTAAAGCATGCAAGGTCTTCACGAAGGGTCACTATCATAGAATTCGGGTGGTCAGTGGAAAACCACGTGGAAAGGTTCGCGAATAAAGAGTCGTCAAGGAAGGCGGGGAAGCAAGAAAGGAGAAAACTATCCCCAGCATGAATATCATCAAATGATAACATCCCCAGCGGGGTCTAACAATGAAACGCAGAGCAGGGAAAGAGGGGGAGAACCATCCCCAGCAGGAGCACCACAACCAGCCACCACATTTGAAACTAACCAATTTTTCTTTGATTTGAAATAGGAAAAAGAGGGGTTGTTGGCAGAAAAGCATGCCACGAAGAAGATTCTCAAACTGGGGCAGAAAATTTTCTCCCGTTGCGAAAATTTTCTCGAAACCAAATACCTGGTTGGGGAAAGAAGCCAGATAACGCAAGGAAATGATCTTTGAACCCGATTATCCCCAGCAGCTTTGAAAAAAAAAAACAACAACAAGTTGTGATAGAGGAATTATACCCCCAGCAGACAAGACAAAACGAGGAAGCTTGCGTTCAGAAAGGCAAGAAGTCGGTATCATCCCCAGCAGTTCTCGGAAAAATGAAACACTGATTTCGAGATTTCTCCGACAGCATTATATCCTACAAGTTTTTCAAGGGAGCCAAGCGCGAGTCCCGAATGAGGTTTGGAAAGAGGAAAAAGGAAAAAGGATCCCCCGACAGTGTAATCCCCAGCTGATGACATTTCAATCCCCAACGATCCCGGAAGAGAATAAAGGTTTTGAAGGAGGTAGAAAAAGAGGAAATAAAGAAGATTTCCCCAGCAGCATTACCCCAGCAGGTAAGTAATTAGTTCCAAAGATATCCCCAGCAGTCAAGAGAAAAATAACACGACCCAGGAGGAAAGCAATTCCAAAACAAGGTAATTCAGAAGAAAGGATGGCCCAAGAAGCGATGCAGGAAGAAGAAAGTGGTGCAGGAAGCAAAGGAAGGCGACATGGATGGGATGGAGTTAGTGAGTTGATGTTGAAGTCAGGAGCCCGCCTGAAGAATGGAGTGGCGATTTATTTTCAAAAGATGTTGTTGAAGTCAGGAGCCCGCCTGAAGAATGGAGTGGCGATTTATTTTCAAAGGATGTTGTTGAAGTCAGGAGCCCGCCTGAAGAATGGAGTGGCGATTTATTTTCAAAGGATGTTGTTGAAGTCAGGAGCCCGCCTGAAGAGAGGAATGGCGATTTATTTTCAAAAGATGTTGTTGAAGTCAGGAGCCCGCCTGAAGAGAGGAATGGCGATTTATTTTCAAAGGATGTTGTTGAAGTCAGGAGCCCGCCTGAAGAATGGAGTGGCGATTTATTTTCAAAAGTTGATGTTGAAGTCGGGAGCCCGCCTGAAGAATGGAGTGGCGATTTATTTTCAAAAGATGTTGTTGAAGTCAGGAGCCCGCCTGAAGAATGGAGTGGCGATTTATTTTCAAAGGATGTTGTTGAAATCAGGAGCCCACCTGAAGAATGGAGTGGCGATTTATTTTCAAAGGATGTTGTTGAAGTCAGGAGCCCGCCTGAAGAGAGGAATGGCGATTTATTTTCAAAAGTTGATGTTGAAGTCAGGAGCCCGCCTGAAGAATGGAGTGGCGATTTATTTTCAAAGGATGTTGTTGAAGTCAGGAGCCCGCCTGAAGAATGGAGTGGCGATTTATTTTCAAAAGATGTTGTTGAAGTTAGGAGCCCGCCTGAAGAATGGAGTGGCGATTTATTTTCAAAAGATGTTGTTGAAGTCAAGAGCCCGCCTGAAGAATGGAGTGGCGATTTATTTTCAAAGGATGTTGTTGAAGTCGGGAGCCCGCTTGAAGAGAGGAATGGCGATTTATTTTCAAAAGTTGATGTTGAAGTCAGGAGCCCGCCTGAAGAATGGAATGGCAATTTATTTTCAAAGGATGTTGAAGTCAGGAGCCCGCCTGAAGAGAAGAATGGCGATTTATTTTCAAAGTTGATGATTGAAGTCAGGGAGCCCGCCTGAAGAATGGAATGACGATTTATGATTAGAGTTTGTCGTTAGAGTCAGAAGCCCGCCAGAAAAGCAGAACGGCATCTCAGTTTCCAAGATTTGATAAGGATAGTGAACAATCGAAAAGTGGTAGAGTGTAACGGAAATCCCCAGCATGAATCAGAAGGAAGGCAACAAGGATCAGAAAAGATAGATTCGGACTTCGAGGGAGAATAGCTCGAAGATCACAAGTAAGGGAATTCACTTCAAAGTGCAATGCAAGATAGCAACAAAAGAAGCTTGCAACCAGAATGTGAGTCAACAGTCCGAGGGGATCAACAGAAGTTTAGTCACAATAAACAAAAAGAAAAAAAACGGCAAGAAGCCAATCCAAAATGCAGAAGCTGATGAAAGTTGTCCAAGACATGGTCAATGACACAAGAACGGCAAGCGTGGTCCTAATCCAGAAGGGCGAAGAAGATTGAACTAGCACCTACAACTAGCAAGTATCGAGGTTCAAATTTAGAGTCTACATGAAACACCAACTAATACTCAAGATCAAGCTTCAGAAGACTCATAGATGGGAATCTTGTAACTAGGAGCTGATAGGCTTAGTTAGTCTTTTTCATGTTTGATTTTTGATGTAATAGCAGGACCACGGACCGGAACCTCGATGGAACGAAACCTCGACGGAACGACACCTCGACTAGCTCTCCACCTCGGTATACCCCTTCCTCACTCACTTTCGAACTACACGTGGCCTGATTCCTTTATAGCCAAGGATATGTAGGCAGCTCAGATACAAGGGCTCGGTCACATCCTCTTCTTTTTAGTTTAGTCTCTCCGAATAAGGGTCGGGTCAAAACACTTATCTAGTCGTTCTTTGTCTGAAAACTCTTTGTGTTTTCAGTCAAAGAGGGGCAGCTGTAGATGCGTGATTTTGCCCCTACCCGAGATTTTTTATATTTTTTGCGTAAAATATTTAGTTTAGTTTTAATATAGCTATTTTAGCTAAATTTGACTCTTTTACTTTATTTTTACCTTAAAATGAAAAATAACAAAAATATGATTTTATTAATGTTTCGTAGTCATTTTAAACTTGAAAAATACAAAAATAGCACTTTATATTTTTTATCTTTTTATAAAAAACGAAAATAATAAAAAATAGTTTCATTAATATTTTGTAGTTATTTTAAACTTGAAAAATATAAAAATAGTACTTTATATTTTTATCTTTTTATAAAAACGAAAATAATAAAAAATAGTTTCATTAATATTTTGTAGTTATTTTAAACTTGAAAAATATAAAAAATAGTTTTATTTTAATTATGAGTATTATAGTTATTTTGATTACCTAGGATTAATTAAATAACACTATTCTCGGTTCCGGTCGAAGAATAATATTCGGGTTCAAACTACCCGGTTTTATAATTTTCGGACCTAGCCCGTAATAATCCGAGTCCACTACACTAAGGGGGACAATACATAATGGGATGTGGGAATAATAAAAAAAGGACAAAGGGAAAAGACAAAGGAAAAAAGACAAAAGGAAAAAAACAAAGGTAAAGGACAAAACTTGTATGGGTTTCATTTAAAAAAATAATAATAATAATAATAATAAAATAATAATAATAATAATAATAATAAATAAATGCAATACACATACATTGCGCATCACGTGAAAGGGAGGGAGAGATATCTTCTTCTTAAAGAGAAGAAGAAGACGGCAGAATGGGTGGAAGAAAATGTTTTGAAAAAACGAAAAAAATCGAGAAAAAAGGATACAGAAACGTTCTGTTGAAGTGTTCATTTTCTTGGGTGAAGAAGGCTTCTTCTTCATTATCTCAAGAAGAAAAAAACCAACGACCCCTTAAGCTCGTTCGTTCCTGCTGCTTTCATCGTCGACAAAAACCAGTCGACTTCACTGCCAGCTCCATTTCCGTCGACCACCTCGATGCCATAGCTGCCAACAGCTTCGTCGATATCATCCAAACGACCAGCAACAGCGGCTGCGTTCTCCATCGCCAACCAGCAGCAACCATACGCACAGTCCAAGCCCGTCGCCCACTAGCGAACCACCAGCTCCCTCCGTCGATGTTCGTCGTCCGACGAGGTACAACTTCAGTCGAGGTCGTCGTTTGATTCGAGTTCTGTCCGGAGAGGTCGAGGTTTGAGATCGTCATAAAAGGTTCGCTTTCTCGTTGTGTACGTTGAAAATATGCAGAAATAAAGGTGCATGTTCTTTTCCGATATTGTTCTTCTCGTTAATATTTTGGATCGTTTCGCATTTGATTTAGTTTCGTATGATTCGGATTATTTTTGTAAATATATGATTCTGTTGAACATGCAATTTCACAATTAATGGTGGTCTTGTAGTGTCGAAGTTAGCTAATGAAAATAACTAATCCTTCACATGCTCGCCAAATAGTTATGCTTCCGTTGTTTATGTAGTTGCTCGTCGTAGTCTTGAATTTGCTCACTTAGTTATCTACTCGTATGTTTACTCGAATTGGTTATAGTTGAGCATGATTTTGTCACCTTATCGAAATTGGTTCCTTATTCCTCAACCGAACGGCGGAATTAGATTAAAGGAATCGGGGGTGTATTTCATGTGACCCGACTCCAATTTTGAACAAGGTTAAATAAAGCGTGCATGGACCATGGGCGCATTTCATGTAGAGTGGTTTGCAACATGTTCTAAATAATCTCGAATTAATTCTTAAATGAATATAGCGGAATGTAGTTCTCTTTTAAATCAGAATTAGAGGTGTGCCTCGCCTAACAAAATTATACAAATTGTGGGGCCCTCATAAATATATATATATAAAAATACTTAGACTTCGGGATCAACCGTATAGCGAATTTTACGGTGTTCTCCAAAGATAATAAATGCGTAGTTGCTTTAATCACGTATTCTAGTACTACCTTCTCAAATACAGGTGCACATTTATGTGACCCAAATCTAAATCTCAACGAAGTCGAAACGTGTCAAAAGTCACGGGTGCACTGGTGCAACGTGGTTCGAGATACGTTTCCACTGCGTTGTAATTCATTTAAAACAATAAACAATAAAAGGGTAATGAGCCCTTAAACAATAAGCGAGACGAGCCTCGCCAAAATAACACGCAAATTGCGGGGCCCTCAACAGACGATTATTACGAAAAATGTTTAGATTCCGGGATGTGCTGTTTAGCGGATTCCACGGCCTTTCCCGAACACAAAACGCGTTAGTATCTTTAGGCGCGTATTTAATAATCTTATCTCGTTAAACTCGAGTGCACATTTATGTGACTCAAATTCAAATCTCAACGGAGTCGAAATGTGTTGACAACCACGGGTGCACTGGTACGACGTGGTTCGAGATACATTTTCACAACGTTGCAATTCTTTGTTAAAATAATAATAATAATAATTCTTATAATAATAATAATAATCAAAAGCGGTTAGAAGTTAAAATTTGCACAGAGGTTAAAGCACATTATAAAATCAGATAAAGAGGCCAAATACGATGATTGAGCGACCGTGCTAGAACCACGGAACCCGGGAATGCCTAACACCTTCTCCCGGGTTAACAGAATTCCTTATCCGGATTTCTGATTCGCGGACCGTAATATAGAGTCAAACCTTTCCTCGGTTCGGGATCAAACCGGTGACTTGAGACACCATTATTTTTCCAAGTGGCGACTCTGAATTAAATAAGTTGATCCCGTTTCGATTGTCCTTTAATTGGAAAAACTCCCTCGTGCTCACGCGGGTGCGGAAAAAGGAGGTGTGACAAGGGTTAGAAAAATGATTAAGGAGGTCTAGAGTTATGATTTTCCCTATTATCGGAATCCTTCCCGCTATGTCTTCTATAATTTTTCCTAAGTATTCTCTACCGATCATGAGCACTCTTATTACCGTAAATCTCTCCCGAGTAATTACGACAATTTATTAGATGCACTCTCCCGAGTTACGCTAGCTGGCTTTTAATACAGCTCACTTCTGATGGCACCCAAGGCTTCGTTATCCCTAATTCCGCCTTTAAACCCTCGGTTATTGATCCCCATATACTTTCGGAGTGGTGTTGTATAACAATTACCTAAATTTGTACTCTCTCCCGAGTTATGCATACTAAATAGGCACAGCTAATTGAGAGCTTTTCAACCAACCACAATATAAATGTAGATGAACAAATAGAGAAAAGCTATGGCTCAATTGTATAAAAATATAACAAGAATTTATCCTACAAAATGTTCTATCAAAACTCTAGATAACAAATTAGCTATTCATAATAGTATGTAAAACTACAATACTAAAAGTCATAACCAACAATGAAAAATAGGAAGAGGAAGGAAAAACTCGTAGAAGAATTCTCCCCCTTGCTCCCAATGTGTTCTTGCCTCCTTAGGTCGAATCTATGTCTCAAATCTATCATCTTCCTCTTCTTGGCCGGCCTCCTCCGTTTAATATAGGGTTTAGGGCTTAAAATCCCGTATTTTGCACTTTGGTCCCTGAAATTTCAGCGTTCTGTCGCGGTCCCACCACGGCTACGCCAGGACCGCGGCCAGAATGGTACTCTGAATCTTTGGTAATTTTCTGTCGCGGTCCTACTGTAATCGCAATTTTTCACCCTATTCTGTTTAGAATTTGGAAAAACATAAAAAATAAAAGTTGTAGCCCTTTGAGTTAGATTTCCAACCATATGTTGCGGAGCTCAAATAGAGTTCTTATCAAAAAGTTATATCTATTTGACTAGACAGTGCGCGATATGCCTCCTCGAGTCTTTGTTTTGTTGCTTTATCATCCGTTGATCCCCGAATACGATCCCGGCTTAATTCCTTGGGCTTTTACTTATACTTCAAAGCTCTAAATCACTTGAATTCGTTCCATAATATCTATATAGCTCGAAATCACTCCTACAAGGCATAACAACAAGTGCAAAACACTAGCGATTAAAGCGCAAACCCAACTAAAGTGCAGTAAACTAGAGTGTAATAATTGACTAAAATATGTAATTATAGCCTATCATCACGCGACTTCGGGGGGCAAGGCTCCGACAGGACCTGAAGCCCGAATAAATCTTCCGTCCTTTATATCAAAGACTTCGGGGGGCAAGGCTCCGACAGGACCTAAAGCCCGAATAAATCTTCCGTCCTTTATATCAAAAGGCTGTTAAAACTTCATACAATACTTCTATAAAAAGATCGCCTACTCTTTAAAGCCCTATCATTATTAATTAAATTGAATAAAATGAAAGCTGCTTTGTCCTTACTAATAAGAAACAGCAATTTTGTTACCCAAAAAAAAAAAAAAAAAAACAGCAATTTTGTGTTATATGTTATTTTACTAATTTATGAATTAAATATAAAAAGTCATGAGACTTGCACCTCGTCTCGTATTAAGTAAAATGCATCGCCATGTAGAGGGAAGAAACAGTAATTGCATATTAGGTGAATCAAGCTTGATTCTTCACTCTTGATCCCCCTATGAATTCAAACAAAGATTTTTTTTAAATAGAAGTTCAATAACGCACCCACCCACCCACCCACCCGACCTTCTTTCCTTCCCCTTACAAGTACCCTCATATTTCTCACACCGCCTCCAATTCCTATATTTTACAAAACAAACCAAAAAAAAATAGAAGTTCAATATTTGTTGTCTTAGAAACAGTATATGTTGTCACTATATTTTAAATGAATTGTATAAGAAATTGGCTAACATTACATTTGCTTTACAATAATTTTTTGATTTAATATGTAAGTTAATTAAGGTTCAGGTTATGACCCCACTACTCGTCATTATTATTTAATTGATAGTAATATTTCAGGTAAACAGAAATACATTTGACATCATAATTTAGAGCGGCGTAGATTCAACTCAGCTTGCAGTTTGTGCTGACTTCCATGTTGCATGGCCGTGGCCTAATATACAAAAGCCACGTCCCCCATCTTCAAATGTTGATATTGTAAAAGCCAATACATACTCTCTAGGCTCAGCCAAAACTTAATTACTCGAAATATTAAATTCGAAGTATAATTTAAATCCAATAATTACGTTTTTTGCTAATAATTACGTTGGAAAAGATATTATTTACGATTTATATACAAATTATTATGCTGCAAATAATCATACATGAACTGGATGGGAACAGTATTGTTAATATTGTTGTGACATTTTTATTTTTATATGCCTTTTAGTTATATGGAGTATATAAAGTCAAACATCTTTATAACAGTATTTTTATAAAATATTCATAACCTCTTTATAACAGTATTTTTATAAATTATTCATTCACTATAAGTTAAGATTTTTCAGAAACCGAGTTTTTAAGTTATATTGCATATCTATAACAACTTTTTACCTATAAAAATAATAGTCATATTTATAGAACGCTTTTTATAAAATTATCCCTCTATAACAGTCATATAGAATTTCTAAGATTACTAATAATACTTCTAAAAATATTCACACAATGTTTTCCATTGAATAAAGTTTTTATTTTGCATAATATATAAAATTTGAATATTTGCACTTTTTCATTGGACATATGCCAAAAAATATTTAGGTGGAATATTCAACTGTTAAGCTCTTAGATTATTTTCAAGTGAATGCTATCTAATACTTTTTGGCCAAAAGTACAAATTTTCGTCAATTAAGTGTTATATCGCGAGTAAGAGAATGAAATCTATAAAACAGGCTATTGTTAGGTGTTTGCCATAATTTTCTTGTCATATTTGGTTTTCCTATTTGTTGAAGGAAAAGGGCAATATAATTACCTAAGTTTTTCTTTTTTGTAAAAGTAAATCATAATCTTCAACTTTTGGCTAGTACTTTTTCTTGTAGGAAAAAGTTTGTAGTTCTATAAATTGAAGATACATCCTTCTCATTCAGTAGCATCTACAATGTGGCCATAGGAGGCTTGAGAGTAGTGTTTACGAGGAGAATTTTTCAGGACAAATATTGGTGTGTCACTTGTGTTTAACTCTTTGTGAGGTTGTTCTCTCGATATTTTGTACTCTCTTTTATTATAGTGGATTGCTCATCTCCGTTGTGGACATAGGTCAGTTGATCGAACCACGTTAAATATTTGTGTCTCTTTTGGAAGATTTCTCTTTTGTTGTATAATTTGTCGTCGTTCAAAGTTTGTTTTGCCAGCTTCCGCATGACACCTATTTTTTCGGTCCTAATAACTATAAAGTTCTTCCATATTGAAAGATTTATTCTTTTGTAACTTTAAAATATGTGCCTTAGAGTTTAAAAGTTTATACTTATAGTTATCGATCTATTAATAAAGTATTAGCTTTCTTTAATGTTTAATACGTGAATATGCATATTTAGGGAGATTTTAAAATTTGATACTTCTTATCTTTTATATATAACTCTAAAAAAAAATTAAATTTTGAATAATTTTTGTAACAATAAAAAATATTAATAAATATCAAATATTATATAAATAAATAACAATTATTAATTATAAAAATAGATAAATGTCAAAATAAATAAATTTTATAGAGAGGCTCAACTGTAGCATTTTATGCCAGCAACCAAACATTACAATAGTTTTGCAAATACGACATTTTGAAAATTAAATATCAGGTTCGATTATCAAATTTTGAATTTAAATCACTAATTTGCTTCTAAAATGGTGGCGGACTCCTAAATACATACAAGGACATAGAATTAGGCTCTTAGCTAGCCCTTCGTGCAAAAATGGCAGCTGTTGCTATGTATCAAGTGGAGGAGACAACTAAACCAGTAGTACCGCCACCGCCAATAACTCAAGACCCACCGCTTGCATCGGTTGCCACGGCTACACCAAACGACGTCGCTAAACCAACACTTCATGATACTACTACTACTACACCTACAGCTCTCACACCACAAAGTAAATTGTTTAAATCATCCTTAATTCTTCTTAGTCGATCACATCTACATATTTTTACTTTTTTTACAGTGCTAGGTGTTCAGTGCTATTTATCTATTTACAGTTTTATTAACTTCTATACACTAGTTGAATTTTTTAATATTACTAACACATGTTACTTTAACAGTTAACACTAATTAAGGTAATTATTGGCAGTAATAGTAGCATGATTAGTTGGTAACATTTTCCCTTGTTATATTGATATTCTGGGTTTTTATGTCATTTTTTTTAGCTAGTGTGCCATCTTCATATTGACCCTTAATAGTGATGCTGAGTTTGTTATATCAATTTTAATTTTAGTACTTAATAGTGATTTATACTTGTTTTTCAACTTCAATCAACAGCTTAATGTGTGTCAAAATAGTGTGGTCTAGCCAATTTTTAGACTGGTAATTGAAAAATGGTCAGTGTTTGCAAAGTAATCGAAAGATTAAGCATATGTGGGCCTATTTGCGCACTTACTGTTGGTAGCTTCTCTTCAATATTAAGATGATAAAGTCTATATAAGTAATGCAAAATGTTAATATATACATTTCAAACAAATTTAATTTAGCAGTAACAAGTGTTACACTGACTGATAATCAACAAGTGTTAATTAGTAATGCAAAATGTAAACATTTCAAACAAATTTTAGCAGAAACAAGTGTTACTTTAGCTGATAATCAACAAGTGTTTCATTCATTGGCTGATAATCTTTATAATAAATTTTTTTTTATCAGAAGTTTCTATACATGTCCAGCATGGGATAGTTGTCCATTGTGTGAGAAGAAATGAACTGCTTCGTTTATCGACTAGGTGCTGACGATGTTTTTCTGAGACCATAACGTGTTCTTGTTTCGTGATTTTGGCAGAAACTGATCCTTCATCAAAGATAAGTTCAAAAGGATCGCTCGACAGAGGTATGTAATACATCTGGACGTTAACCAGTTTTTGCAATTCTTATAACATGAGATAGGACTCGAGATGTGCTCTTACACATACACACACACATATATATATAGCAGAATACTTCAACTGAATGAATTAATTGGAGGAATTAGTCATATTTCCGATGTTAACAAGAGCGTTATGCCTTATTTTTCCGATGTTAACAAGAGCGTTATGCCTTATTTATCTTCAGATGTTGCTCTTGCACAGCTTGAAAATGAGAAAAGGTCTTCTTTTGTCAAGGCATGGGAAGAAAGTGAAAAGAGCAAAGTGGACAACAAGTAGGATTTCTATATTTCTATGTTCTATTCTATGCATTGCGTAATTGGCCCGATACCAAAACTTCTATTGTGCTATATAGAGATCTCATTTTGTGACTGCAAAACTAGTGACAACTTAATGCATTTTTATCTTTCTTTGATAACTTCACTATGCTCGCCTCCTCAAGTCGTAAATTCTTTTACCCTCATCTCTTTGGGTTGAGATGTTAATAGTTCCATTTGGATCATATTTAATATGAACAACCAACATATCATCCTGAATATTAAGCTGCCACGGGTGTACTCTTTATACACTATAGCTTGTTGTCGATTCATATGCTGAGTTAGCTTAACCTTGTTTTTATTATTAATTAGGGCTCAGAAGAAGCTATCTGCAGTTGCTAGATGGGAAAACACCCAGAAAGCAAAGTTTGAAGCTAAACTGAAAAAACTTGAGGTAACTAGGCTCGAGGTCGAGTATACCCAATGAAACTTTAATAGCAAATCCTTTATTAAAGCAATGATTTGGTTAATGCATGGTATGCACAGGTCCAAATGGTTCAATTTTTGGAGAGGAATCAAAATACTTTTGACCATTTTGGTTTTCTGATAAATATTTGGCTCGTGTTGATCTCCCCATCTATGTTGATAATCTGCAGGAACAGCTAGAGCACAAGAAAGCAGTATATGCAGAGAAGATAAAAAATAAAGTAGCATTAATTCATAAGGAAGCAAATGAGAAGAGAGCCATGGTTGACGCGAGACGAGGGAAAGAAATTCTGAAGGCAGAGGAGATGGCAGCCAAGTATCGCGCTACAGGGAAGACCCCTAAGAAGTTTCTTGGATGCTTTTGACGTTAATGCTGCTATGGAATTGTGAAGATCATGAAGGATAAGTCTTCTCTTTTCACTTTGTAAATTTCATGCTGCTGCTTTTTAGTGTGTGTTCTTTTATGAGTGTCCAATTTGGTTTCACAGGTTTTTACTCTGTATATATACTTTACGAATAAGGTTATCAAATATCGTTCTTATTCAAGAGGTACGCAAAACTTTCAAAAGGTGCATAATATGCATTGGAGGTTATATATACTTGACCAGCAGTTAAAATAAAAGTAGTTTGGATAAATAATTTTATGATTAAATGTATTTTTGAAGGGTTGTGAAAAAAGTTAAGAGACAGATAATATGGAGTGGAAGTAGTATATATTATACATATTTGGCAAGCAGTTGGTTGTTGTTACAGATCTTTTGTCTTTGATACGAAGGTTTCTTGGAAACAACCTCTCTACCTCAAGGGTAGGGGTAAGGTTTGCGTACACTCTAACATCCTCAGACTCAACTTATAGGATTATTACTGGGTTGTTGTTGTTGTATTTGGCAAGCAGTCCAAATGAACTAGTAAAATGAGCTCTCCATATGGCCAGAGCCCGGATGACTGGGATTTCTAAACATTCCTAAGGGTTAAAAATCTTAAAGGTAAGATCAATATGTAACAGAGCCAAAACATGTACTATCTCTATTTCAAAAAGATTGGCACTATTTTCTTATTAGTTTCTTTGAAAAAGATTTACGCCTTTCAATATTTTCTTAATAAGAAGTATTAATTTATAGCCACAAAAATATTATGGTAGGTTTCAAACCACAAGTTTTAAAAGTTCTATCGACACACAAATGTTATAGCTTATTTAAAATTATATATCTTAAAAGTATTCCCTTCTTTATTAAAGCTTGTGCCAAGTCAGACTAACACAATCATTTTGAAACGGAGGGAGTAGCTTTTAGTACAGCTGGAGGTATTAAAATACAACTGAGAGATGTAAAAGTCGAGGCATCACAGTAACTTAAAGATGGCAAACTTCATATTATATGGAACAGCAGTTGAAGCAGGGAATGTGTCCTAAAAAGCTCATGTCATTGTTAGTAGAGAAATCCAAAAGAAGTTGCAATGCTGATTCAGAATCTTCCTCCAAATTGTCGCAGCTATAAGTGTCTGATCCATGCGACATATCTCCAGTATATGGTTGGAAATTCTTCCACCCCTCATTTTCATTTTTGTTGCTCCTTCCAACAAACGATTGGAAACAGCTTCTCTGTCCTCTCGGGTAGAGATAAGGCATGTCTACATATTATCCTCCCCAGACCCCACCTTGTAGGAATATACTGGGTTGTTATTGTTGTTGCTCCTTCCAACAGAGGAACTGGAAAAATTGAGGTCCATTTCAGATGTAATGCCTGAAGTTGATCTATAAATTATAGACGTGGACACTTGAGAGGCTGGACTTTGGCTAGTAGTCTTGTCCATTTTCTTGAAATTCCTAAATGCTTCTCCAATCTGAGTTCAAAATGCACAAAAAGTAATCGCTTTCGGACCTTCCTCCTCCTGATGATGGAATCGAGAAATGTGATTCCTTGGAAAGACGAGAAACTCATAACTATTCATCAGATCAAGAAGTCATGGAGCTCGCTCTCCTTCGACAAGAACTATAGCCAAATTTCTAAGCCGGTCAGCGATCTTATCCTTCCAAATATGCCGCAATCAAATACGATAGCACCCATTCTAGGTCCAAAAACCTCGTCTCCCCAAACACAACCATTCTAGTGAGATGCAACACCAATACAACCTAAAGTCACAGCCATGCAGTCCGTGCACCAACAAGCAACAATTCAAATGTACTTAAACATGGAAAATAACTCAAATGGGAGGACAGTCCCGCAAACTCAACAAGTACCACCACAAACGCGAAGTTATGAACCCATCATACATAGTAGAACCAAGAAACACGAATCTAACACAAAGGACCATATGTTAACATAACCTCGCTGCAATGTGTGACCCCATCCAAACACTCGTCCATATGAAATACCTCAGCCACCATGCTGAAAATCAATAACCACGCGCAATTTCAAAGTACCCAAGGTGCATGACCATAATCACGGAGAGGTGAATAACACAATACCACAATCCAGAAAGAACATAACCAGTGTGCAATCAATCATTTGACATCCTAATACCCATCTCACTCAAATTCCGTTATAAGGCCCAAATAGGACCGCACCATGTGTGCATATAACCAACGAATCACAACCCCTCATAGCATAGAAGGTTTACTCATAGAACATCTCAGAGCACGAATAAGCTCAACTCTAACGGAATAGTCTAGCACATCTCTCACACATGACCATCTTACGAGGAATACTTTCATAATTTTCTTCCGTGCCACATAGAAAAATTTGAATATAAGCAGTCGATCAACCAGGCGAGTACCGCAATATCAATGAAGCGTCTGTAAGTCAAAATATAGTGCACCTTCTAAAATGTACACTCTCATCGAGCAATACCAGATAGTAATATCATTCACGTAGTCATCTTAAATCGTCTATGTTGCCTAAGAATTTCATGACCTTCCCTTAAAACTGACATGTGACCTTGCACACGCAAATCTTAATCCCACAAAACACACCACATCAATCATGCCAACGTCTGAAAAGTACGAGGATTTCATAATCAACTCTGGGTCGCCAGTAGAATACATACGCGATCAGTCAATAACCTTCCATTTGATATCATACAGGAGAAAATCCCAACATGCAATATGTCCCTCATGCCAGTAAGAAAATATCCACCTCGAACCGTGATAGAAATTATCGAGAATTCTTTGAAATCAATTTGCACGTAACCAAGCTATCATATCTGAATCCCTCTAACTCAACCAAGTCACGCTGGTCGACAATACCTAAGAGCATTCCACGAAACACCTGTAGAGACTCACCACATCATAAGTACCCCAGGAACTGATCATACCCATCATAGTGTTGATCCAACCTACTATAAAACTGTCTTATTTATCTGAGTTCCTTCCGAATTACCCTCAAGGCGACACTTCTCTTTGCCAGAATACCATGATCCTTAACCAAAACTCACCCCACGAGATCCTAGAATAAAATTAGACCGCTCTAAGGCCCATAACCCAATGTGTTCCCCCTTAAGAACCCAACCGATACACCAACTCTGAAGAGACCTTTTGTGAGTCTAAATTTGTTTCCTTCACTTTCCTGATACTAAATGTACAATCCATAATGATGTAGAAACACTACGAGTCCCGACACCATCCTATATAAATCTCAGGTTCTAGTCATATACAAATCTAGAAAAACTCACAATTGTTATATATAAATCTTGAATCTATTAGAACTTTCTCGAGTCATCCATTCTGCCCAAATCTCAATTGAGCCGCCCAAACGGGCCAAAAAACTTGTGTCCCATTAGCACAATGACACCCAAAGAAGTAACCTTGCCTTAACATAACCGATCAAATTCATACGTCATGCATACAACATCTTTCGCTAATAACAACTCATCTCCATGATTTTTCATTTACTTATAAAGTGTAATACATCACGCATCCCAAAATTACTTACTCAAGTCATCCTCAAAACCTGACTCTGCAAGTCATAACCTGTCCACAAATGTGCCTCAAACCAAAATTGATACAACACATAATTGTGCAATCAACTCGTCAATATAAGACTTCCCCACTTGGCTCAAAGCCATAGTACAAAACACTTGACAACTCATAATGGCCATACTTTATTACTCACTTGATCTCGCACTAAAATTCAACTCAATCCTTCATAAGATCATGTAACACAAACCCTCTAATACCTCAAATCATCTACAAACGTCGTATTCTTCCCCATGATGGTCATGTCAACTATTACAACTGATCCAACTCAAATCGCACAAATATAACCCACTAGTACAATAGGAAGCCTCCATACAACATTATAAAGATCACATTCGTAGATTATCGCACCTTTTAACCCACATTCTTAGCCTCAAATTGACATCTCTTTATACCCTTTCGTAACCACCATTACTACACCATCACCTAATCTTCCTGAATCTGACTCGCCAACAAGGCATGAGAACCTAATTTGTTCCAAATTTAAACAACTTGAAAGATCCTCCAATACACTCATAACTCGAGACTATACATCACATCAAGACAGAAATAAAGCAACCAGTAGTCTTTTTTACATCTCAAGTAAACTCTTCTTGTTGCACTGAATCCATTACACATCCTGCAGTCACATCATACTCATCATATAGCCATCCAACCACTCGTCGAGCCACAAATTCCACTAATAGGGACACTACTGGACTTATGAGTCTAAAATCACGTGCTCATACAGCCGAAATCCCCGTGCAAAAGCTACAATCAAAACCCGGCCTCAAGTCATCCAGACGGTCCCATCATTAGCACATAGAAATCACATCTCGCATCTCATCCATAGAATCACAAGTCGTTGATGTACAGCTGATACCAAGCGCTCACATGCGCATATGAATGCGTGAAAGAAATTCAAAGATTTGTGTTTCAAGTTGAATTAATTACGCACGATAAGGAAATAAAGATGGAAAATTAACCTAAATTCCTTGTAGCCTCTCGAAGATAGGTATGGACATCCGCAAGACTCTACTAAACACTTGCTCATGACTTGTAGAACCTATGAACCTAGATCTCTGATACCAACTTGTCACGACCTAAAATCTAACTAGTCGTGATGGTACCTAGCCTAACCCGCTAGGTAAGCCAATTAAAAACTACCCAATTTAGTGAGATTTACCAAGAGAAGAAATGATAATAAAAGGGATTTTATACAAAGAATTCTCAAGGACTCGTAGTACAAATCATAAGCTTCTAAGATTAAGAGTTTACAAAGCTAGTGTAAAATAAATACATCATCTGTCTGAATTATACAAAAAGAGATTTTTCATAAGTCTAGAGCTACCATGAATAAGAGGCAGTTATAATTGGAACGTGTGTACGTCTTCAATGCTAGCTCTTGTCATACACATCAACGTCAACATCCAAATCTGCACGCAAGGTGCAAAAGTGTAGTATCCGATTCCATGTACTCAATAAGTAACAAACCTAACCTTAGGGTTGAAAGTAGTAACTAGTTGGGACAATGGTCCGAGTCCAACTCCAATAACCAGTCACAATATGTAACAATATAATAAGAATGATACAAGAAAATAACTCAGGGATAAGATGCTCAACTCGTTCACAGTTACGAAAAGTAGGCATGTTTTTCAAGTATAACAATAAGTCCCAAATCTTCCACCGAAACACCAAAAACATAAGAGTAAGTTCGAAAATCGTAATTTTTCGCAAAATCTTTTCGACACTAAATAAGATGTTTCATTTTTCAAATAGCATCGGGAAAGTACATCTCTATGCTTACATATCACTACGCAGGTGAAATCATGAATGTCACCAAAGTTGGGTGGCGTGAGAAAATACATCTCTATGCATGTATATCAAATACGCATGCCAAACATAATGCATCTCAGTGATGAACTCATGTGCTCCCAATCTTAGAGCACTCAATCTCATGGTCTCACTCTCTCACTCATCACGCTTAATACTCAGCACTGTACAGGGCAGATCCAGCCCAACCAAACATAAATAAAACCTCACGCTTAGTACTATATAAGGCCAATACAACCCAGAGAGGATCTATATATATGTATGTGTATATATATATATATATATATGTGTGTGTGTGTGTGTGTGTGACATTCGGTCACTCAGTACTATATTAGGCTTCACTCAGTACTATATTAGGCCAATCCATCTCAAGGAAAAACCCATCCCCAAATATAAATGAGTAGGGCAAGATTCATGCCCAGGAAAGATCCATCCCCCACTATAAATCAATTGCTCTCACTGTGGGGGTGTGAACTCCGAAACCAAGCGCTATAATAAGCCATATCAGAGCATAAATAAATAAAACATGCTGCGACGTGCAGCCCGATCTGCTAAATATCACTCATAATCAGGTCCTCAGCCTCGCTTAGTCATCAATCTCTCCAGTCCCTTGGGCTCACAACGCTCATACTAAGAAGCCCTAATCAATTATACGAGATGTGATAATACATAATAACAGAGACTGAGGTGTGATATGAAATTATGAATAAGACTGAGATATAACTGCAATTTAACAAATAAGTCAACAGCAAAGAACGACCATTATGTGTCCCAACAGTACCAGCATATAGCCTAAACATGATTCCTAGCATGAATAACAGCTCAAGTTCTCTAACACATAGAATATAGCAAGAATGTTCAGATAAAATGGCTACGCAACCCTAGGGTAATTTGTAAATCACAATTTCTATGGTGCACACCCACACGCCCGTCACCTAGCATGCGCGTTACCTTAAAATCATATAACACAAAATTCGAGGTTTCATACCCTCAGTACCAAGTCTAATTGTGTTACTTACCTCGAACAAGCCAAATTCAACACCGAGTAAGCCAAACGATGCTCCAAAAATGCCATCCTATGCGTACCAACCTCCGGACGAATCAAAACTAGCCAAAAGCAACTCAAATACATCAAATAAAGCCCAAGGAAATAATTCCAAATAATAAAGATCGAGTCTTTAATCAAAAGTTCAAAGTTAGCCAAAAAGTCAAACTCTAGCTCGTTACTCGGAACCAGACAAAAACTTATAAAATATGATAACCCACTCAATTACGAGTCCAACCATACTAGTTTCATCCAAATTCGACTCTGAACCGATGTTCAAAACTCAAAAATTCACTCTATGAAATTTTAGATACTTCCCCCCCCCCCCCAATTTCTCTCTTGAAATACTCACTCAATGCCGAAAACAAATATAGATTTATAAAATATAATAAAAAAATGAGTGGATAACACATACTCAAATCCATATGGTGAAAATCACTTCAAAAATTATCTCAATCTGAGCTCCATAGCTCCAAATATGCAAAAATGTCTTAAACCTTCAAAATAGAGTACTTTATACATTGTTCTACAGGTACCCTTTACAATCGCGGACACAAACCATGCGGTCGTGATAACAAAATTTTGCAGGACAATTTTTACCCTATGCGTTCGCAGCCATATCCTTGCTATCGCGATGATCAAACTTCCATTTAATCATTCACAACTCTTCTCAGACAACCTATAATGTATTAGCCATAACTTTTTGTACAAAATTTCAAATAACAAACAGTTTGATTTTCTGAAACTAGACACAAAAGTCTCTAACTTTTATTTTTGACCATTTCCACATTCCTTATATATTGCAAGTTATAAGCTTCCAAAGTTGGATCAGTGCAACAGAGATTTTCTTCTATGCGATTGCAAAAAGGCTTCCGCGATCGCGATCGCGATTCACATCTCCATTTTTCCTATTTTTCTCTTTGCTATCGCGACCAAATCCATGTGATCACAATGTACACCATTGTAGTAAAAAACCCAGCAACTAAAACGGCCTAGAAATGGTCTGTAACTCACTCGAGCCCCTCGTAGATCCGTCCGAACATACCTACAAGTCCCATAACATAACACGGACCTACTCGAGGCTTCAAATCACGCAATAACAACATCAAAATCATGAATCATCGATCAAGATCAATCTCCTAAGTTCATAAACTTCAAACTTTGTACCAAGCATCCGATTCAAGCCTAACCATTGCGGAATGAATACAAATTTTGCATACAAGTTTCAAAAGCCATATCGTGCCTATTCCCCAAATTTTGCATACAAGTTTCAAAAGACATATCGTGCCTATTCCAACTCCCGGAACAACAATCCAAACCCAATAACATTGAAATCAACTATCGGTCAAGCTTATGAACGTTCCGAACCTTCAAATTTCTAATTTTTGCCAATGAGTGCCGAAACCTTCTAAAACTATCTAAATACAAATTCGGGCACACACCCAAGTCCAAAATCACCATCAGACCTAACAAAACCATTGAAACTCTAATCCAAAGTCAAATACTCAAAAGTCAAAGTTGATCAACTCTTTCATCTTAGAGCTTCCTAATTGAGAATCATTCTTAGATACTAATTTGAATCACCCGAAAATCGAAACTGACGATACGCACAAGTCATACTATATCATACAGAGCTACTCATGCCCTCGAACAACCAAGCAAAGTACAAATACTCCAAACGACCAGTAGGGTCATTACAGTATGACTAGGCAAAGTGATGGAAATAAATTATTCATGTAATTTCATATGCAAAAAATAAGTTTTTAAAGTAACATATGAATAATGATCTCTTATCCTTGCATATTTTCTAACAACTCTTGTAGGAAGAAATTATGAAAAAGAAAGGAAGAGGCTAAAAGACGAGAATGAAGCAAAGACGTAATTGCACACATAATGTTCATATTCGCAAATGTGGAATATACATATAATCTTATGGAAAGAGACAATTAGAGAGGAAAAGGAGCATATTGCATATGTGGAATCTATATACGTAAGATCATATTCACATACATGGAACCTACATTTGCAAGTCTAACCTATAAAGTCATGAATGGAAGCAAAAGATATATAGATGCATTTGTGGAATCTATATACACATAGGTTACATTGGCATACATGGAAAATACATTTTCAAGACTAACTCATGAAGTCTAAGAGTGAAGCACAAGTGTCATAGTTGCATATATGAAATTTATATACACAAAGGTCTCATTCGCACACATGGATTTCACATCCACCAAAGTGGAACATGAGTAAATATACTCATCTTTTCCTATAAATAGTAAGCTCTCTTTGTATAAGGATATCCAATATTTGTAAGACAAGAACTTGCAACGACTCGGCCTGTCATTTTGAGAGTATGAGCCGTAATTCCCTATTTATTGTTCCCTCTGTCTCATTTTATAATTACTTGAGTTGCAAAGGTGTTTGGTGTTCGGTTCGAGAGAGTTTCAGAGTGGAATGGGATACATAGTCCCTAAGTTTGAAATTTGAGTTGTAAGGGTTGACCTTAGTTTGACTTATGCGAAGACGACTCTGTAATATGGATATCGCGATCACGATGCATAATACTAGGGCAAAACTTAAATATTCAAAATTGAGGGTTTTCTCTCATTTTCATTTTTGGGACCTTGAGAGCTTTGATTTAGGCGAAAATTTTAGGGATTTTCAGAGGAAACATCTGGATAAGGATTCTTAACTCTTTTTTATATTATATTTCACTAATCTATCATTAATTTCTTGATTTAATTAAGGATTTGGGTTGAAAATTGGGGGGGGGGGGAAAGTGTAAAGTTCTTAGACTGAATTTTGAGGTTTTGATCAAGGTTTCGGTATCAAATTTGAGTAATTTTAGTATGGGTGGACTCGTGGTTGAACGGGTGCTCAGATTTTGTGACTTTTACCTAATTTCGAGACGTAGGCCCGGGTCGACCTTTTGGAATGATTTTTTAATTTCTTATTAAAGTCATGATTTCATTATTTAGATTAGTTTCTTATAGTTATATTTATAGTATGTAATTACTTTTGGCTAGATTTTGGCCGTTTGGAGTCGAAAAGTCGAGGAAAAGGCATAATTATTGACTGGTTGAGCTTGATTTGAGGTAAATGACTTGTCTAACCTTGTGGGGGGAATCCCCCTAGGATTTGGTACTGTTGTAATGAAACTTGTATTTTTATAGAATCAAAATAGAAATGATTTTTGAATTTGATCATTGCTTAGATTCTGTTGAATTGTATCGACTCCATTTTCGATTTTAAAGCGAACCGTTACCTTATAATAATTTTCCTTTTTACTTTAATTTAAGTTTAACTCATTAGATTTAGTAACATATTAATTCACATAATATCTTGAATGATGGAGAAGAAGAAAAAGTTATCACACAATCGCTTGAAAAAAAAATTGTCCAACTAGATTCTAAAACTAGTAATTTCTGTTAGGTTCTGCATTTTATCTTTCCCTACTACCCCTGAGTGCCGTGTACGTGAGGTGACGAGTGCGTAAACGGAAAATATTAAAATTTCGGTATTTGCTAAGTAGTTTCCTTTTTAGGCCTTAATTGAGTTATTCTAGCACGTGTAGTCATCATGTTTAGCCTAATTCCACATGTTTACCTGTCTTATCTCTTAATTGCAGTGTGTACAACATTCTTAGTTGTTTTACCTGCTTACGTGATTCTCTATTCGTTCTTTAACTGTAGGATTCTCTGCTTGTAATATCATTATTTCATTTACTACGTGTTGACTTTCATGATTTCTTGTTGAGATGATTGTTTGGTTGTGACACGAGGTTTCTTCCATGCAGAGTATTATTGGCATAGGGTTTCTTCCGTGCAATGTATTATTGGCACGAGGTTTCTTCCGTGTGGAGTGTTATATGGAACAAGGTTTTTACCGTGCGAAGTGTTATTGTGGCATTTTTTCCGTGCAGTTGTTATTTTCCTATATTTGTTGTGTTGTTGTTGTTGTTGTTGTTGTTGTTGTTGTTGTTGTTGTTGTTATTGTTGTCGTTCCTTAACTTGTAGGACGTTTTCTTCTTTATGTGTTAAAATTGTCTTCCTGTTTTTTCGTGTTGTTGCTTTTTCGTATGTTCCTACTTTTTTTGTTTACCAGCGATTATTTTTATCATTTTGCCCTCTACCTTATTTCTTATGTTCTAGTAGGGCACTAACCTGACTTTGTTACTACCCTACCGATTGTATTGGAGAAATTATATTTATATATAAAGGTGATGTGTCAAGACACGTGGATCGGTTAAATGGTCAATGAATTGCAATTAGTAACAAGTCAGGAGTTACAACAGCTTTCGAGCGAAGAAAGAGGAAGAGGCACAGGAAAATAGATAAGTAACACGGCGCCCGTACCTATTTAAGCCATTTATATCCAGGAATCAAAAGGAATGAATCTGATTATAGAAAAGAGTGCAGATACGGCATTTAATGGGCATTAAATACTAAATACGTTAGAGAATATATTTGGAATGTAATAATTGTGTAACATAGCATTCATTATCTTTACTTACTCACAATAGCCTCATTATGATTTAGGTAAAACGTATATTCTCAAAGGTACCTATAAAAGGGAGATATATGGTCAGTTGTAAGGAAAGACAACACTATTGAAATATACATTGGTATTATTTGTTTTTCTTAATTATCATCTTACTATTCAGAATTATTTTCTTTTATTCATTTTCCTGATTATCAGTAATCTGAGTTCTTCTAAATTCTAGCGTTAGCTAAATCTCATTTTTTTGGTTAAACAAACTGGTT
Organism: Nicotiana noctiflora; assembly: GCA_032618575.1. Taxonomy (NCBI): domain Eukaryota; kingdom Viridiplantae; phylum Streptophyta; class Magnoliopsida; order Solanales; family Solanaceae; genus Nicotiana; species Nicotiana noctiflora. Next base: position 35,677 of record JASVEL010002338.1, on the reverse strand, counting down.
CAGTTATCGGGAATCTGATAATCTATTTCCTATTTGCTTAACTTTCCTTGTTGCATCAACTATGGCAAACAACAATGATAACACTCAAGGAAATCAAGAAAATCAAACAAATCAACAAATTCAGGGAGATCTGCAGGATAATAACGCATTAGTTCCTTCTCCACGAGGTTCTCTACGACGGTCTCGTGAAAGCACTCCTGAGGGATCTCATATAGATGGACAAGCTCAATTCGAAAATGTGGAGGCTATGGAGGAAGCTTTATAAAAACTTATCGCCACTCAGGTCAATAAAGCTCTTCAAGCTTTTATCAGCCAACTACATGTTGCTCCACCCACATCTACTCCAAATAACAATACTCTGGAGATCCCTTGTTCTGGGCTAATTAATTTAGGTAGCGGAGGAACCCCTAGAGAGATACAGGAGGGACAACTGGATAATTTAGTTAATTCTGATTTATAAAATTTAGTATTAATATTGCATAAACAGTAAAAAGAGCTAAGTGACTGCATAAAGCAAATACCCGGGGTGCCGCCCGTGATCAAAGGGGTAGATATGGATAAGTATTTTCAACAGCCTTAGAAGCCAAGTGCTGCTCCTCTCCTAATTCCACAGAAGTTTAAAATTCCTGATATACCAAAGTACGATGGGACAACAGACCCATGAGACCACGTAGCATTTACAACAGGCGTAGAAAGCAACGACCTAACTAAGCATGAGATTGAATTAGTCTTAGTCAAAACATTTGGTGAAACGCTCACTAAACGAGCGTTAACATGGTATTCTCGTTTACCTGAAAATTCTATAAATTCTTTTGCTAAGCTTGCATATTCTTTTATCAAAGCACCTCGGGAGCTCAAAAAGTTTAAAAACGAATGGAATATATCTTCAAGATCAAGCAAGAAGACTCAACACTGCTTAGAGAATTCGTGGATAGATTTCAACGTGAAAGAATGGCATTGCCACGTGTGCCTAACAATTGGGCATCCATAGCCTTCACAAGAAATTTGAATGAGAAAAGATCAGAAGCTAAGATGTGACTCAAGGAAAGCCTTCGAGAATTTCCAACAACAATGTGGAATGACATCTATAAAAGATACAATACAAAGATGAGGATTGAAGAAGATATTATTTTATGACATAAAAAAGAAGAAAAAGTAAGCTCAGGACGTGCATAAAATAAAAAAAGATCCAGTAAAATAGGTATGATCTATACATGGGACTTGTGGGAAGAGATGCACGATCAAACAAGGACAATCAGAGGTACGATCAAAGTTTAAGGATAAAGAGCCAGGCTCGTCTTTAAGATTTGGGAATGATCGAAACACACACGAGTCACGAAATGATGATAGGAGTCTGAAGGCAAGGTTTGGTGGTTATAATTTCAACGTGAGCACTTCTGAACTTGTAGCTGTTTTAAGAAGCATGGGAGATAAGGTACAATGGCCAAAGGAGATGCGATCAAATCCAAACAGACGAAACCCTCATCATTGGTGCGAATTGCATAATGATCACGGGCATAAAACAACAGATTGCAGGTTTTTGCAAGGTGAAGTTGATCATTTGCTAAAACAAGGGTATCTCACTGAGTTATTCAGTGAGAAAGGTAAACAAGCATACATGAAGAGCAGGAAGGAGCCTCCAAAACTACCTTCATGTATTGGAGGAAGAACATATTACATTCAATGATGCAGATGTCGAGGGTCTATTAACTCCACATAATGACGTACTAGTAATATCCTTACTTGTACATGACACTAATGTGAAACGAGTTTTGATTGATCCGGATAGTTCTGTGAACATTATTTTGTTACGAGTATTACGCGAGATGCAAGCAGAAGATAAATTGGTTCCAAAAGCACATACTTTATCGGGATTTGACAACTCCAGTGTTTGTAACGAAAGAGGAGGTGATACTTACTACATTCACAGAAGGCGTTGTCAAAGATATCGAATTTCAAGTAGTAGATATGGAAATGGTCTACAACATGATTCATAGGAGGCCATGGATCCATGACATGGACGTTGTTCCATCAACCTTGCATCAAGTCATTAAATTTCCATCGCCATGGGGAATATGTCAAATCAGGGGCGATCAACAAACATCCAGGAGCATCAACTCCGTGACAAATTCAAGTGTTAAGGGTGAAGAAAAATAGCAATTACAGAATTCAGTTGAGAATAACATGGCGTCAACCTCAACTGTACAAGGTCAAACAAATGTGGATTCAAAACCTGATACCATTCAAGAACCAGAAGAAAACGAAAACATCAACATAAAACAACTTCATGCAAGTGTGAATCTAAAGATGAATCTGGATAAATTTTTAAATTTTTTTTTTTTTTTTGATAAATCTGCTAAGAGGAGAGAAGGATGTCTTTTTTCATAAATGAGGTTGCAAATCACACGATTAATGCGTGATGCAGGTTTTATATCTTTTGTCACAAGTGTAATTGTCACATCATTACGAATTTTTGTCAACTGGCTATCATATTATTAATTTTTAAAAGTAGGGTACGGGTTAAAAGGTGTCACAAATATAGAGTACGACTGAAAATCCCCCGAAAAAGCCATGATGATAAAAATAGGTCCATTTGATTAAGGGCCATGGTAGTGGTGTACAATGGGTCGGGCTTGGATCGGGCCCGGACCGAGCTCGCGGTCCTAACATGCTAAACGAGCCTGGCGGGCCGTTCCTTAATGGTGCAAAAATCTCGAGGCGGGCGGGTAGTATATTGAAGCCCACGAGCTCGGGATCGCTAAGCCCGGGACCGGCTGGCGGGCCTGGGCCGGGCCTAGCAGGCCTCAACAGCTATGTTTTAAAAAAAAATTAAAATATAGGCAACGGTCAAATATTAAAAAAAGTAGTCGTTGGGCTGCAATTTTGACCGTTTGGAAGTTTAAAAATAGTCATTTGTCCCCAAACTTTATATAATTACACTTTTTTTCCAATTCTCAACTATAAATACTCCCTCATTCTTTCATTTTTACTCACCAATTCATCAATCTCTCTCAATCTATATCTAATTTCTCTCCTCCTCCGGATGGTGCTTCGCCCGGAAGTGGTGATGAACAAGCTTATTTTCCACCACCACCAACGGAACATCATCCGAACCTTGAAGGATTTATAAGATTTGTTAGAGATACAATGTAGATTATGTTGTAACTTATACTTTGGCACATCTTCTTCAGTTTTTTTTTCTTTTAATGGTGGTATTAGTACCTCATTCCATTGGGGGGGGAGAAGAAGACTAAGAAAGATATGCCATTTTTGGTAATAAAAATTATAAGACATGCCTTTGAATATCTCTATATAGTCTTTTTTGTCTTTAACTTGCATATATATATATATATATATATATATATATATATATATATATATATATATATATAATATCTTATAGACTATATATACTACAAAAAAAGATTTTTCAAAATGAGGGCCCCACCCCCCAAACATTAACGGCTGGCACAAGCCATTTTTTTCAAATTACAAAAATAACCTTTTCTAACACTATAAATACCCCCCTCTCTCTTCTTCATTTCAATACTCAAAACTCATTTCTCAAACAAAATTTCTCTCATTCTCTCACTCTCCAATTTTCAAGACTTCAAGTCTCAATCTCAATTTTCAAGTTAAATCATGCCTCGTTCGGAAAGAGTGCGCTTATTTGTTTCGCAATACTATGAAGTGCTAGAAGAAAATGAACATGGCCAAATATTAAAGTGCAAGAATTATGGTCAAGTCTTAAATTTTCGTTCAGGGTCCGGCACAGGCAGTTTAAGGAGTCATATAAAGTATTGTGTTGAGGGTATTCAACATCCGCAAATTCGTCTTTAAGATTTTTCAACAATTTGCGTTATTTTAAAATTATTAGACGTATTTATGCTTAATGTTGTACTTTGTTACTAATTTATCAAGCATGCCAATTTAGTTCTACTATTATTTAGTTATTTTACTTTTTCGTCACACTTTATTAATTATATTTCTATATTATACATACTACATATATTTATATATCTATGTATAAGAGCAATTTATATATATACATACATTTATGGTTTACAAGAAATTGCCTTAAACGAAAAAAAAATTAAAAAAAGGTCGAAACTGAAAAATCCCATTAGGCCCGCTAAACCCACAAGCCCAGCCCGCTAAGCCCGGGACTATAATGGGCTTAGGCCCATCACGGGCCAATTCCACCCATTGAGCCCACCAAGCCCGGGACTGCCAGAGCCCAGGCCTGTTTAGCCCAAGCCCGTAAGCCAGCCCGTTTGGCCCATTAAGACCCGGGCCCAGCCCACAATACACCATTAGGACAGGGAGCCCAAGGACGTCACGTAAAAATCCAGCAAACTAGTTAAATTGTTCGCTCTGGAATTAAACTATTACAGTAGCGCATTGCTAAGATCTAAAGTTTGCTTTCATTATACACATCACTACTTCCTTGTTTTGCCTATGAACAATTCGCTTAGGGTGTCACACCGCTTTAGAGACTTTAACATCCTTTGAAGAGATTTGAATTCACTTTAACTCAATTGACACATATCTCATCACTTATCTTGATATTCGTAGTTTCATTGAACTAAATTCAATGTTGAAGTTTGTTAAACTCTAGGGAAACATTTTAAGTTGTGCTTGCGTTGCTAGAATGTAAATATGGTATAATAATCACATTGCGACGGAGTGGGAAACCATGGGTACCATTTTGATTAACAAAAAGTGAACTCATATAAGTCGAGAGCAGAGGATTGGTAAGACCACTTCCTTGTGATGGCTAAACCGGTTGAGACCCCACTCATTTAGGAAAATTAACAAGGAAAAAGGGCCAAAAGTACAATTCTAACTACAAGAGATCTTACATTCACCCTGTTAAACTTTCGGTCCATTTATACCCTTAACAATAGAAAACCATCTCTTCTTTGACCTTTGACCATAACGGAGCTCCAACATAAAGTATAATAAATGGCAATTTTAACCCACAACTAAAAAAAATAAAGACACGTTGGATCCACCAAGTCCATGCTATAAGCGCCATTAAAGTCGAGTGCAAATACGAGCCAATTTGCCAACAACAAGGGTATGAATGACACTAATATAACGGAGAATAAACGGAGGCCAAATAAAGAGAAAAGAACCAATGATAGAAATCCAGTAATAGATAAAATAAAACCATACTCTTCACATCAGCCGAACTGACTACATTCATGCAGACATAACCTGCTTGATAATTCCGAACGCGACAGGATAAAAGCTATAACAGCTGAAAGGAGTGCAGAGCCCTTGGAACACAGGCTACACAAATACTGAGACAGTGCTTGAACCTCTGATATTCATCTCTGTAAATTCACGAAATGATTACTCCATCACTTAAGATGTTGGGAGATATCTTTCGGCATCACTTTTCCACAACCAATCCCCACATTGATATATGCCGTCAGATGAATATAGTCCAAATACCATAGAGCAACAACTTTTACAGCTTTATCCGATGAACATACTGCAAAAAGGAAACAACGACAAATGCCAAATACTACATAAACCAGGGACTCACCAACAGTCAGTGTTTTACTGGACCTATCCAGTGTCAGTATGTACTGCTAAATTCTTTTTGGATCACTTAAATTTTTGTCATTAGATCTAAGATGAACTCCACTGTCTCAGCAACCGTGAAACAGCCAAGTTGTCCATTCTCTCAGACTCTAAGGAGTGGCATACCTTCAACTTGAGATTTCTGCAAGAAAAAGAATGGCTCAAATAAATACCTCAACCTCTTGGCCTCTCATTCGAAACTATTTTGGGGAAGAAAGGGGGAGTGTCAGCATAACAAATTGATTTTTTTATCAATCAGTATAACAAAGTATATCACACTGGATGAGGCCTTACGTCAGATCAAACACCGGTCAATGTACGAGGACACAGAACATTCAATCATATTGGAAAATTGACAGGGTCAATCTTCTTTTACAAACACCGGAAGGAGTGAAATTGATGGAGGAGCAACAAGATGCCACTGTGTGGACAATACTAGACAGGCAATAATAATGGTATTTTTTTCCGTTAAATCTTGTTATCCAAGGCTGCTCGAAAAGGACAATACCACAAGTAGGGGTGTTTGGTTCGGTTCGGTTTTCGTCAAAATCAAAACCATCCAACTATTTTCAGTTCCGTTTTTCGGATTATGTCGGTTAATTCTGTAGGCCCATGAAACACAAATCCATGATCATCTTCTACCTAAAACATCATAATTGTCCCCTTTCATAATATCTAACTTTCATTCATACATTTTTAAGCCTAACCAAATTGTAATAATTAAAAAGAATTAAAAAATGATTCCTCAAAGTCTGCAATATGAAGCCAAATCTCAATATGAAATCTAAAAACTGATATGTTTTGTTTACATTTTTTATGAAATATCTCAAAACCAAAAAAGATATCTGAGCTTAATAAATGTATAAGCTTGTGGAAGTGAAAGAATAAAAAGATTATAGTATTTAAACTACACTTGCTAATTAAATGTTAATAAACTCCACTTGCTAATTGAGTAACCATATGACTTAGAATGAAATATTTAAAAAACACAAATGGATCCTCTATAATAGCTATGTTAAATATTACTCTATTCAAAGAAAGGATCACAAATACGTCTAGGCTAATTTTTAAAGAAACCAATATATAAATTTTAAATTACTTATAAGAATAAACCATAAATATATTTATGTCTGGCTGGTTCGATTTTTCTTGTCCAAAACAAGACCAAATACATGTCGGTTATTGATTTTTCGTGAACACCTCTACTGGTGCATGTGGGAAGGTCTTTATGGTGCAATTTTAGGCTATAATAAAGCAAAATACGTTTGATTTTGTGCATAAATTTTGAGTCTTTAGTTTATGAATGATGTCCAAAATGGAGTGTACTTTTTACATTGCCTTATTATTTATTTGGAATGATATTTACATGTTTGGTGTTATTAATTTTTTTATTTTTTATTTTTTCTGAGGAGGTTATTTACATGTTTGGTATTCTTTAACAACAATTTGGATGTCATATTTTTAGAGGGGGAAAAAAAGTAAAGTATGATCTTGATGTTCCAATGAAGTTCACTTTAATGAATTTTATATTATGATGTTCCAAGGAATTTCATATAGTGAACTTGAAATTCATATGTAACCTTGGAAATCATAGAGGCAGCCTTGCTTTGAAACCTGATCATGATATTGTCCGATTTATTCGTGGATATTTTATGCTTTCCAATAGTTCGAAGCACATTGGCGACCACATATTATTTCAATAAATGTTTTTCAATAGTGGCACTGGATACTAGCAAGATTGTTTCAAAGCTTTAACCAAAAAAAAGATTGTTTCAAAGCTAGATGTCAATAAGTGTATGTTTCCATGCATGGTATAACTCATAAAACAAAAGTTCACAAAGTGGTTGATGTATATTCAAATATTATGACCCACTTCTAATGTGCTCTTGATTTGTTTTGGTAAAAGAAATGAAATCAAATTGGATAAAGGTTTGTATAAAGATAAGACATGGGTGGATTCGTTCAATGTCGCTAAGGTTGAAGACGTCGTTCCGTAGATTGAAAATGCAAGCATCTTGATGCAGACATTGAATGGATCCGCCCATTCCTTTATAAAGACCTTTATCCATTTGATGTCATTACTTTTTTACCGGAAAAATCAAGAGCACAAAAGGAGGTGTAGGATAATAACAAAATATGCATCAACCATCGTGTGAACTTTGATTTTATGAGTTGCACCATACTTTGAAAACATATAAACATTTATTGTTGAAATATAATCTTGTAAGTATTCAGTGCCACTGTACAAAAATATTTATTGGAATAATATACGGTTGACGGTGTGAAAGGACTGTTCTAAAACATAAAATCTCCAAACAATATATCGGATGACTTTATGATCAGGCTTCAACACAATATTGTCTCTACTGTTTCCAAGAAATTTGTCAAAAGTAGCTTTAATCTTGAGATCAAATAAAGAATCCGTGACAGTGAACTTCACAGGAACGTCAAGATCAAACTTTTCTTTTCTTCTCGAATAATAAAATATGATATCCAAAAGCTGTTAAAGAATATCAAATGCAAGTAAAAATAAAGTCGAAACTGTTGGTGAGAATATCTTCTCGACCTCATTTTTACTTGCATTTAATCTGGTTGGTGAGGAAATTGTAATCTACTTAAAGGACGTTCAAGTTCTGCCTAAACTTGCACATAAAATTGAGAGCTAAAAGAGATTTTACTCCATTTTAGTTTAAGTAGATAATAATCAAAACTTAGCAGATTTCACAAGATTCTGGTCCACTTTTGCCCTAAAATAGAAACACCGCAAAACCAATTTAAATTCAGCTCACATTCTTCAAGGTTGAACTAGTGCAGCTATGAACCAACAATTCCATCAAACAAGGAACTGTAAATAGTCACTCGTTGATCATTTCTTTCTAAGAGTCGACTTAAAGCAAATGCATATTGCATAGACTAAATAACTATGAATTAAAGTTTATGCAAATCTAGTCAACTGCATATTGACTACTGATTCAAATAAATTAGTCATGTATCAAGCAAACCTAGTCATTTAACACAAAGTTCCATGATAAACAGGTAATAGCTTTTCTTTATAACGGTAGTCTCAAGGCAAGCCGGCGCACGCCTCGATTATACTCTCCCACCAACCAGATTAAATGCAAGTAAAAATGAAGTCGAAACGATGATCGGCAATTGACAGTTTGACACAGACAGAAGATGCATCAGCATATGGCAAGATTAGACTCTCAGTAGCTCAGCGCACTAACAAATTGCATACGCGAAGCATACCTGTACAAAAGACTCACCATTGGTGCACCATCAAACATGCAGATAAATGATCACTGGCAATATATAGCCTGATCTATGTGCGGCGGAATTTGCTTGATCTCTGTTCCTAGCTCTTGTTCAATTCGATACCTGTCAGATACACTCAGTATCATTAGTTCATTACCAAGTACGTAAACTAAATGACCTATTGCAAAAGAATGCATACAGATTGAAGCGATCCTCAAAGGTAATCAGGTTGACAGCTAAACCAAGATGCCCAAATCTCCCTGAACGCCCAACCTGCAAAAATATACGTAATAAGAAAATAGCACATATAGAGATAGACAGGTGATTCACTTAGCAAAGATTTGTCATTTATACCCTGTGTAAATATGTCTCTGAGTTCTTCGGGAAATCAAAATTTATAACGACATTGACTGCTTGAATATCAATCCCTCTAGTAAACAGATCTGCACTCAACATGAAAGAAAAGGTTACTAAATCGATCAAGAAAATACATTAAACATCACACAATATAACTACAAAGAAGTGCACTTAGTTATCCACATGGAAAGAAGAGGACTCAAAGAAAATCGGGTGTGAATAATTCGATATCAAGTCAGAATCATCATCTATCAACAGGCACAAGGACAAGATCATCATGCAATAGTCAAGTCAGCATATGCAATAAAGCAGGTAATATAGTTGATCCCAGTAATTCCACATGTACATACGGGCAATGAAATTACGGAGCGTTGAGAAAACCCAAGTCTAAGAAAGAGATTGGAGCGACAACCAAGATAAAACGGGACACTGCACAACATTCTCAGTTAACTCACCTGGACTAGTTTCGGGAATCAGGGAGGCACCCATTAAAAAAATGCAAACACATCAACCATAAACAAAGGGCAAATTCACCAACCAACATTGATGACAAGCTGCCACTTGAGAACCAGCATTAACAACAGAAAATAATACTCCCTCCATTTCAGTTTAGACGAGGTAGTTTGACTCGGCACGAAATTTAAGGGAAAAAAAAACTTTTCAAATTTGTGGACTTAAAAGCTTAAAGTTTTGTGAGGCCATGACATTTGTCTGGTTATAAAAACTTTTCTTTAAGGGTAAAATGAAGAGTTTAAAGTTAATTTTTTTCCAATTGTAGAAATGAGTCATTCTTTTTGGAGTGGACTAATAAGGAAAGTGTGTCATCTAAATTGAAACAGAGAGAGTAGCAAGTATGAGTACTAGTAGTTTCAAGCAGATGCCATTTATCATACCAGTACAAACAAGGTTCCTGCAAGCACCATTGCGGAAGTCATGAAACACTCTGTTCCTGTGATCTTGAAGCATCTTTGCATGGATGTAGAAGCATGAATAGCCTAGCTCTGTAATCTTCTTGGCGAGAAGTTCCACACGGTTTACAGAGTTGCAAAAGATAATTGATTGATTGATTTGAAGCTGTAAAAGGTTTTAGAATGTGTGAATTGCAGCAGATTTCAAAATATCCAAGCATAGTTATGATAGGTACAGACCTTTGAGAATAAAGTGTTGAGGCAGTGAAGCTTCTGCCTTTCTTCTACAAAAGCATAAAACTGTGTTATACCCTTGAGAGTGAGTTCGTCCATAAGGTTGATGACATATGGCTTCTGCAGAAATCTATCTTTGAAGTCCTTGACTGTGACAGGGAATGTAGCAGAGAACATTAAAATTTGACGATTTGTTGGCAAGAAACGAATCAGCTGTACAATGGAAGGTTGGAACTCCGGAGAAAGAAGCTTATCAGCCTGAAGGACATAAGTACACACAAAGATAGAATTAGTAGTCATGTCGAGTGTTGTTTTCAGTCGAAACAGAAAGATACCATATGTGTGGAAATAGTCCTTAGAGTGAAATCATTCTGAAAAGGTATTAACTCGTAAGTTCTAAGTGAATAGAATAACCAAACCAGTTTTTGTTTTAAATAAAGTCATAACCAACTAGCTTGTGCTAAGCACGCAGTCGAACAATTAATAGCAAGTTGTCATCTTTTCAGTCTTCTATATGTTCTCTCAAGAAGACAATCGATACAGATTTAATCCCAGCAATGTTAAGGAGGGGAAAGGGAAGAAGAACTACCTCATCCATGATAAGCATGGAGCAATCTTTCAAAACACATATTCCCTTTCTTGCAAGGTCAAGTATTCTTCCAGGAGTTCCAACTAGTAAATGAACTGGTTGATAGAGTCTCATTATGTCATCCTTCAAGCTGGTACCCCCAGTGGTAACCATGACTTCAATTTTTAAGTGCTTCCCAAGTTCTTTACAAACCTGAGATGTTTGAAGAGCCAATTCTCGTGTGGGAACAAGAATAACAACTGCATTCAGAGAGACCAGACAAAAGTAAGAACACAACTAAAACTGAGTGAAACAAATCTCATTTCTATGAAGCACAACAAAATACAACTATTTCCGTTTTGTTGCAAAGGATGCTAGATCAATCTTTAGGACCAATAAACCTCATCAATAAAGCTTCCATTAACCAAAATACAAGTAAGAAATAACAGCAGGCATATGACTGAGCTGTATATGACAAGAGAGTTGGTGCAAAAGGAGAATCTGTTTTAAAGCTATCAGCACATGCAAGACTGAGAAAACAAACTCTCTTTCAAAAACCTTTAGATTGCCAGCAGGCCATAGTTTAACCAATCAAAAGTGGATATCTTCCAGTATGCACCATCAAAATAGTATAAATAACAACTTTCATGAGCCCATTCAATGTGCAACCAACGGAGAAGGAATTGCCATTTACATTTTATCTAATATCTAGAACTCCAAAAGTATCCCAAGTCAAGGAACGAACTTCAGCTTCAACTATTAAACAAACCAGCCCGAGCTTGAGATGCTGACCTCAACAGAGACTCGAGCTTTTCTATATTAACTCAAACAACAACAACAACAACAAATCCAATATATTCCCACAAGTGGGGTCTGGGGAAGGTAGTGCGTACACAGACCTTACCCTTACCTAGTAAAGGTAGAGAGGTTGTTTCCAATAGACCCTCGGCTTAGAAAGAATGAGAAGAGGAAGAAAAAAGGAAAAAAAGAAAAAGAAAAAAAAAAAAAATATATATATATATATATATATATATATAGAGAGAGAGAGAGAGAGAGAGAGAGAGATTTAACTCAAAGCTCTTCATAACGTAAAAGAATTTTCACGATTGAGTAAGAGTTTGCATTTATGTTCAAAAAGATCACATAAAAAGAGCAAAACTTCCACAAGTTCCTTTTACTACAAGCTAAAAGTGTTCCTTCACAGAATAAGTGTGCACTAATGCACTTAAATTGAAATTAAATCCTGAGAATCACTCTGCAAAAGAAAGTTTGTTTGTGTCATATAGATGCACACATAAGGTTTCCACACTGCTATGTTGCAATTACACTAAGAATCAGGAATGTTTTATAAGGTCCTGAAAGAGCCAAGCTGGTGAACTCAATTAGTAAATAAATAGGCCATGTATTTGAACCAATAAAGGATTCACAGAAAAACTATGAACTGCTTGTTAGAACCTTGAATGGCATTGACGTCCTGATCAATTTTTTCCAATGCCGGAATGCAGAAAGCAGCAGTTTTCCCAGTTCCATTTTTGGCCCTAGCCAGAATATCACTCCCAGTAAGAGCGATTGGGATACTTTCTTCCTGGATTGGAGATGGTCTCTCAAAACCCTTCTCATAAATTCCCATAAGCAATTCGCGCTTAAGAAAATAGTCTTCAAATTCATTTCCCTTAGTCGCTGTGACATCCTACCAGGAAAATAAACGGTTAGCACAGTAACTAAGGTAAGTCCAAAGGAGGCAAAGACACAAAGGTGCAAATGCAGCTCATGCATACAGAACAATGAGAAATGTCTTCCTATAAAATATTTTACAATCACCACCATAAAATGAAACCCAAAAAATGCAGTGATAAAAAAACAACTTAATTAACATGAGATAACAAAGCAAGACATGCAGAAACCAAAATATCTAGGTGAGCTATATTGATGTTACAGTAACCTAGTATTAAAAGAATATAGAATATTAATAGTGTAGAATCATAATAACCCCACAACATATAAACTGCTATGTATCACATAAATAGCCCTCGCATGCAAAATATTATACGCCACAAGAAAGAGCGAAAATTGCACGACTCCTGGAACAGAAATTCCCGACTTCCCACAACTCTATAGAAGCAACTTGTTATTGCTATTCCGCTCAAACGTGCCACTTGCACTCTTAATCGATGCCAGGCCTCTTTGAACAAGGGCACTTAACAAGTTTTCAGTACCACAATTACAGAGATGAAAGATGAAGATAGTATAGTTCATAGACACCATACAGAAAAATAAGAAGGTGCTACTAAGGGAAACCTCATAAGTAAACTGAAGTATAGACTATATACTAAAAGAATGAAAGCAGCTTTAGCTTTGTTAGAAGTTTAAGAGGGTATTTGGATATATTGATCTGTGTCAACCGCATAAACTGCTAGAGATGGGACCCCTTTATTTATAATTTCAGATCTGCAACATGCCCAGCCGTTATAAGCAACATGATTCTTTTTCTTGGACCAAAGATGTAGAAACATTATGTTTATGCAGCACAGTGAGAGTCAGCGGCATACGCAGAAATTTTTGTAAGCGGTGTCACGATTTATAATATGAATGATAAATAAATCTCTATAATATCTTATTAAAAAGAACGGAACTTGAATCATATTAATTAAACACAACTGAATTATATTACAATTTTTATTGATAAATTTTTATTTTTTGAAATGTGTTCAAAATAACCTCACTGCAAATTATAAAAGGCACCAAACAACCACTTAAAACCTCATAATTCCTTCGGAACTCAAAAGATTTTAAATAGTATATGTATTTGTTCTTGACTGATTAGTTTAGGTTTTAAAAATATAGCACTAAACGCGCAGCTACGGAGGTTTGAACCGTTGACATAACCTAGAAATTTGGGGCGCTTAACCAAATGAGCTGCCTGGCTATTCATGCCAAGTGGGGTCACTTTAATATAATTATACGTTTGTTTGGTTCTGCATTTTAATAATATATAAATAATTAGTTAAATTTTCCGACGAAGCGGTGTCACGTGACACCGCTTCGTCCCATGTAAATCCGCCCCTGGTGAGAGTCGACCACATGAGTCATGACTGACCAGATACCACGTTGAATTGTGTGAACTGTCTCATCTAAAAGTTAAAATGGTTAGATAAGGCAATGCTATCAAAGGTGGAACGCACAGGAATAAGTGTCAGCTCAAACTTTAAGCCCAAAGCCTGGGTAAAAGCTGAGGCGAGGAAAAATATTTAAATGCGTGTATGTAACGCAAGGAAAAATAAACATAAATATAAATATAAACAATTATATGCACCAACAAATTGAGAAACTGCAACCAATTGGAATACATAACATAAAGGTTACGTCAATCAAGTTTAACCGTCATCTCAAATTTCTGAATTAGATGCATGATTCAAAATCAGATGAGTGACTAGTTTTCTTCTACTAAATTATAATTTCCAATTTCAAATTATCAATTATGTTTCTTAACTTAGTATATCACTTTCTATACTTATTATTTTGTGTTGTCCACTTTAAGACGGAATCATGGGCATTGCGACGTGCACAACGATGCACTAAACTGCCAGTTAGACGAGGCAAAGCATCTAGCCCATTCTGCACCGAGATTCAAGGCTCAAATATGCCCTAAGCAAGCTTTTTACAACATTAAAAAGTATCGTTCGGTACACAAAGCATCTACGTTCACGCAGAGCCGAGGAAGATAGCAAAGAAAAGCTCTAAACTTCAGGCTATCACTCCAGAAGCATAACCGCAGAAGGCCAATTCTGCTCCTATCAGAGCAACTGTCAGTCACGTAAGTTATTAACAGTGCCTCCAACCCAAACCCGCCCTATAACACAAACCTCACTCGAGCGAGTAAATCTGAACTATGCTTGCACTAATAAGATCCCTCACAATATCTAATTCTGAGAGGCTGTTACGGATACTCCTTTAAGTGACATCACTATGGATGCTCAAACAGACAAACACAAACAACTGAAGGCCTAAATTCATAATATTCTATTTGTTAGCTACATGGTCTTTTTTTTTAATTATTTGATAACCGAGAAATCTAGAAGGGCCAGTGGCGCACAGTTCGAATTCAATGGACAATTCATATCTCTTAGATATATATATTTTGAAGACACCCATGCCCAAAAATTGATAAGGACACGGAATAAACTATGAGATGCTTGTATGACCACTTTCTTTAGTAGGTACCACTTCATTTTACTACATTTAATTTATGAAACAGGCAAAGTGAACATACAGTCATATAGAAAAAAATTTAAACATGATTTCTAGGAAGAACAACGAACATGGCTTTAACAGTGTCATCATCAAGATGAATAAATCAAGATAAATTCAACTAATAGCGTATAGAGTTGACAAATACAAGTTACCTCTGTCCTGTATCGAGTATCAGGTGCTGGTATGTTCAACCTTGCCTTCCAGTCTTGTGAACTAGAGAAGAGGAAAAAGAGATTTAGATCTCCCTTTTAACGTTTAAAACATGTTCAGCAGAATAGTTATTAAAATAAACCAGACTCGTGAAACATACAATCTCAAAAAACCTTCCCAACATTATAGACAAAGTGTTAATCAGTTGAATTTCGAGGAAAACTGTATCATCCCTAATTATATTCTTGATGAAGCTAATATTTAGAATCATACATCATCTAGAAGCTAAGTTTCCTCGAAACTGAAGACACCCCTTGACCTAAGGCCCTTAAGGCTCAGGATTAGCCACTTGTGTCAGATGAGCAGACTGCACAAGATCCCCCCCCCCCAAAAAAAAATCCGAACATTCCTATTGTCTGCAGGAATCATATCGAGATTCACAACCAACTCTCTCTATTGTCCCACAGTTCACAAGATGCAAGGACATGTGGCCTTAAAGTTGGGACAAAGGGTTCTAAGCATTGCAAGCTCTTGTATTGCTGAGCCCAATTTGTTGCATTTAAACAAACAGTACAAAAATGTATGAGAAACAACATTCTTCATTTATGAAAAAGCAGTTCCAACGACCATATGACTAGCAAAATCACTTTGTCCATGAAAAATGACACCTGTCGATGTCTTGTGAACCTTATACATCCCTCTCTAATCACATTTGAATCATGAAGTGTCAACTATTAAGCTGTCTTTAATGCCAGAATTATTTAAGACTTGTGAATTAGCTAAATTAAGTAAAGCCAACAAAGAGTAAAATCACTCAAGATTGATCTCATTGAATGTATATTTTCATGGACCAAGCTTTATCCTAACCTGAAAATAGAACACTCTTACCTCCATCACTAACCCCCTTTTATCGAAGGTCAAAGTTGATCCCAACCACAAGTTTAAGACTTGTGAATTAGCCAAATTAAGTAAATCGAGCAAACACTAAACTCATTCAAGAATGAGCTCAATGAAGGTGGTTAAGTACTCGACCAAGACGCCAAGCTTATCTAAAGCTGAAAGTACAACACTCTTACCTCCATAATTAACCCCCTTTATCTGAACTCAAATTGATCACAATTCCCAACCACAAGTTTTCAAGCACTACATACTACTTTTTTAGTGGTATACACTAATAATATGTCAGTATCCATGTATATTGTTATATAATAGAACGATTCAACTCCCCAATAGGAAGGCCAGATGGTGGGCATCTCCTTCACAGGAAGGGGCACAAGACAGTACTCCAGTTTCTATCATTTCAGACCACACTTTCTTCGGTCCATTTAGGAGGGTCTAGGTACTCTGGTGCATGTCAGCACGGGTTTTCATCCACAGACAGATGGGCAAGTAGAGAGGGCTATTTAGACACTCTAGGACATATCGCAAGCAAGAGTTATTGATTTCTGGATAACTGGTGATATGATACGGGAAAGCCCGGATAGGCTTTACCTGTTCCTACTTGCCATACTATCAATACACAGAAATATTTCTACCTGCAGTTACAAATTTCCTGTATTGCAGCCTAGTAAATGGCTCAATACTAATTCAAATAAAGAGGATTTAGTACAATTTTTTAATGATGGCACCCACTAAATCATTAATTCAACTAAATTCCCACAATTAACTGCAATTTAAAAATTCTAATTTGTATACTATTTTTGTACAAACAACTTAAGTTTTGAATCCTACCACTAACTAATCAACCGACACTTGACAATGTCATCCATATATTTCAAATAGACGTCAAATTCAGCCTAAACCTAAACTCGTCCTAACCAACATTCTCCATATGCAGGGTAGAGGACCCAAGTGGGGAACTAGGTGACGTCTGAACTACATAGCTAAAAATATTTATTACTCCCTCTGTCTCATTTTATGTGAAAGACTGTCAAAAAATAACGGGACAGAGGGAGTACCAAATATTTATGTGACCTCTTTTCTTTTTAGTCTATCCCAAAAAGAATTACATATTTTTATATTTAGAAATAATTTAACTTTAAACTTCTAATTATAACTTTAACAAGATTATTTATAACCACACAAATGTCTACTACTTATTTGAGATTGCAAATTTCAAAAGTCTTTCTTTTCTTTAAACTTTTATACTATTGAGAAACAATTTAACTCCAAAATTCTCATTTTACCCTTAATGAGATGATTTAAGGCCACACAATTGTAAATGATTTATTGCAGACCACAAGTTTCTTTATTTTTTAAACTCCATATCCAATCAAACACCATTACATAAATTGGGAGGAAGGCGGCACTAAATATATTTTACTAACTTCACACCCTTTTCACATAAGGATAATGTGGACGAGCAAAGGTGGATGTAGCTTATAAACAAGAGGTTCAAATGAACATGTGTGTATGAAAAGTCACTAAGAATATTTCAACTAATACTATTAAATTCCAACTCATAATTTCAAAAGTAGAATGTGTTCAGTGCTAAGAATTTAAAAAGTTGAACTCATCAAGCTTAAATCTTGAATCTACCTCTGACTACGAACAGTACTACTCGTCTCACTAAATCCTGAATGGATCCGAACATATGGACACACACAAAAATAAATAAATAAGCAACTACCTTTGGTCAAGTGCTTCAGATTGAACAGTCTTTTCAACCTCGTCGATCGACGAATCAGATGCCGCCAACTGTTGGTTCCTTCTGAGCCATTGCTGCTGCTGTGATATCTGTTGTTGTTGGTTCTGATAATGCTGCTGCGGGTGCTGCTGCGGGTGATTCATCGGATTTCTCTGCACATACTGCTGCTGAGGGTTTCTTTGTTGAAAATTAGGGTTTGCGTTAGGGTTAGGGTACATGTTTCCGCCGCCACGTCCTCCGCCACCGCCTCCCATTCCCGGCGGCGGATATCTTCCTCCTCTCGGATTCATCGCCAATAAAGAAAAAAAATTATAACAAGCGTAAAATGAAGAGAAAATGAATTAGCGATATAATTTTATGAATCTGAAGAATCTGTCGCGAATTTGACGAAATTGTGAAGAAAATTTTAGTGAATTGGATGAAATTTTAGGGGAATAATTGCAGGGATCGTGGGCCTAGGGCGTAAAAGAGATTTGTTAAAATTGCAACAGATGTCACTTCATTTATACATTTTTATGGAACGGGCGGATTTATATTTATTATAATTGCAATAAGGGACTTCAATTTAAAGTGAAATGCGAGTAGAGCCCAAAGGGTCGTTTGGTTGGGTTTTAGAAGATATATAATAATCTTTGACATTTTTTTTTGGTTTCCCACCCGGTGTCCGGTACCCACATTGGAGCCCGACTATATCCGGATTCGCGCCGCATAGGGCCCCTTGCGGGGGAAGCGCTCTCTACTAAGGATTTTTCCATACCCAGGGCTCGAACCCGAGACCTCTGGTTAAGGGAAGTACAGTCCCATCCACTGTACCACATCCGTGGTTAATAATCTTGACATGAGAATAAGCCTTAGTCTATATACCTTGTTAGGTTGGCATTTGAGGAGATTTAATCTATACATAAAAATTAGCATTAATTAATACATGTTATAATTAAAATTGTATATAAGGTGAATGAGCATATATTTTAGATATATTTTAGGGTTTGTCACTTGGTAGCTAAGTCACTTTTTTCCTATAAATATAGGATTTTATTCTATTATAATTTATCTCAAAATCAATAAAAATTCAAGGAGATCAATAAAAATTCACTCTCCTTGATTTTTTCTATAATACTCTTCTTCTTTTATTACTTTATAATATATTATAAGCACGAGACTCTAACCAATTGAGTAGAAGCTTTGGGATTGAGCATAACGATTATCAATTATTCCATGAACTTCCTTCATGTTTAAACTCTAGATTTAAGGTAAGTATATTACTTTACTTTTCTATTTTAAATTATTGACATTCTATAATTTGATTTTAAATACAAGCGAATACGATAAATTTTGATTGTAACTCTAATGGAAATTGAAAGAAATAACCACCCAAACTGGTAAAACTTTTATGCCTTACCATGATCAAATTCATGTATGATTGTGGGCAAATAATTGAAAACATGTCCCATTGAATTTTCTCCATTCTCATTCTGTTCTGAGAAATGTGATAGCAGTATGTGATAAGTCTGAAAGAAGATAAAATTATTACTATGAATATATCAGTAGTTCTGGACGTGGCAATAGATGAAATTATAATCGCCATCATTGTGGTAGTGAGAACAATATGAATTCTCAAAATAATCATTCACATTGTGAAAGTGATATCTATCATCGATTTGACATGAGATTTAATAAAGCACATATAGATGATTATGGTTCATTCATGATGTGAATGTGATAACATATGATTTATGAACACATATTCATTCTTGGAAGAATATGAACGTGATTGTGGTAATGAATATATCACACTCACCTCGAGAATGAGGTTTGATGGGAAATAAGAAAATAATGTCATTATTATGGTATGAATGGTCCGGTCACATACCTATTGTACGTCAAAATATTTTGGCGATGTTATTAAAGAGCAACAGCAACAAGGAATAGAATTCTGATCATGACCATAATCGTATAACTTTCTCTTTAAAAGATATATTCACCATATGAATATTGTTGAATATGTACTAGTACCAAATTAATTGAGCTATGGAAGAGCTAATTATTACTATTTCGGAGGAACAAAATTGATTATTAATAAGGCTGTAGTAAATCTCAAAGAAACTTAATTGAGTTTCTAAGGTATTCGCGAAAGCAGTTGGTTATATTGAGACTATAAATAAAGGAAAGATTCAATATCTTCCATTACTACTACTTGTAGAGGGGTAATATGTATGTGAAAAATTACCTGCTTTATTTTCTAGTTTGTACTACACAAATAAAAGAATACCGTAATTAAGTAGATGTTTATTGATATAAAAACTCATATCATAATAAACTTGGAGTTTATTGATAATTGCACACGTCATGGTATAAATATGAACTTTATCAATATTAATAATTTATTCAGTTGGTATAATTGGTTTAGCCAATGTTAATTTAAGTATGATGTGCAAAAATAAAAGAGAATTCACATATATAAATATTAAAGAACTAGAAAATTCTGTATGAATTCTCTTATGTTGTTCTCATTAATTAATAGACCAACTAAAATTGGGTTTGAATCCCATGAATACTGAAAATATCAAAGGTAAATATAAGCTCATTCACCTTCCATGTATACCACATAAGATACATCCATGAGATAGTTTCATGTGAGATTATTATTAACCCACAACCTGTTGTTTGCGAGGTAACTTGCTCAATAATTTAATTTAGAGCATAATTTTTAGATTTTCTGTTCAAGATAGTTTATCTTGATAAGTTGGTTTACATCACAACTGGTTTAGCAAGATGATTTATTGAGTGTCTTCACTTAATAGTTAAACTATCCTTATGAGAACAAAGTTCTCTATATCAGTTTGATACACATTATATACGAAAGTAGATTACATTCTCCCCTCACAAGTGATTCGGAGTCAGGAATCAAATATTTTCATCTTATTGTTATTGATGTGCGGTGTAAATTTTGATTAACACCATAACGCACAAAGATGAGTTTTCAAAATTGCGAAAGCAAGTTAGTTTATCTAACATGAGGGGAGACATGATAAAAGTTGAGAAAAGGTTACGTTGAATGAATAATTATTTGTACATTTAGATCATTGAATAATATAATATGAACTTGAAGTTCATAAAATGATAATTCATCTATAATATATTGCAAAGCATGCTAGATGCATTTGCTGACCCAAAGAAAGTAACTATATTCTCACTACAAATGCTCATATTAGAATAAGTCCTAGAAGGATAAAGTTTATGATACTCTTATAAATAAATCGGTTTCAAATAAAATTATCACGGCCGGAATTTTCCACATTTGGGATCGTGATGGCGCCTAACTCTTGAACGCTAGGCAAGCCAACAATTACTATTCTAACACATTAATAATTAACTCCATAAAAATAAATAATAACTAAAGCCATAGATATAAAATGTGGAAGTGTTATAATAGTTCAAAAACTCCAATACACGTCTACCCTAATGATCTGATGTAACAATTCACAAACGTCTAAGAAGTTCTACAAATACTTGTTTAAAAGAATTACAACTGTTCTCGAAATGGAAAGAGACAGAAATCTAAAATAGAGGGAAGAGGACTCTAGAGTTTGTGAATGCTGGCAGATCTACCTTGGGTCTCCCGTGGACTGAAGGCAATAACCCAAACTATACTCACGAGGTCCGGCACTGAAACCTTCAGAAAAAGTGTAGAGTACAGTATCGGTACAACTGATCCTATGAACTGGTAAGTGTCGAGCCTAACCTCGGCGAAGTAGCGACGAGGCTAGAACATGACATCAATATAAATTTGTGCAATTAAATCATACATGAGAAAACAGTAATAATAGAAATTTAACAGGTAAAGACGGGAAGGGGAAATATGTTGCGGGGAATATCATATTCTGACAGTAATTCATTAGAGAAGCAAAGTAAACACCATATTCGAACCAAATAAGATATAATAACACGTGCATGGCATCACCCTTCGTACTTTTCCTTTAATCATCGCCATAAGAAATAACAAAAATGACACGGCATCACCCTTCGTGCATTAACTCTCATAATCATGGCACGACATCACCCTTCGTGCATTTACACTCAAATCATGGCACAATATCACACTTTTGCTTTAACACTCACAAATATGGCACAACATTACTCTTCGTATACTCACTTACAATATCGTGCACAATATCATTCTTCGTGTTTTACACTCTTCCTCACCCAAACAATAGAAATAATAATATCATGGCAATGGAATCAACAATAACCAATCTCATTTCGACAGTTAGCTTCGCAATTTAAGTCACAAATTGAGTCAATACTCAACGATTAGCCAATACCAAGAAAAATATCATAACAATTGTTCAACACAGGGAATCTTCGGTTTAAGCATGAAGAGTACGTAATAAGAGACACAACGATCACACTTTAAGATTCACTTGCACGCTCAACACCAACATATAGATACTCATCACCACACGTATACATCATACTCAACACTTACGCATAGCAAACAAGACAACAACACCCATTCCCTCAAGCTAGGTTAGACCAAACACTTACTTCGATTCTACGGCCGAACTCAAGCCTCAAATATGGCTTTTTCTTTTTCCATTTCCAAACTTCCTGAATCTATGCACAATTAACTAATTAACATAAATTAATGATAAATAAATCAATTCTAATGCATGAGTATATATTTTCCATTGTTTTTCCCAAAAATTCATAATCGACCCTAGGCCCGCTTAGTCAAAACTCGAAGTTCGAACCAAAACCTGATTATCCATTCACCCACGACCCCAAATATGCAATTGATTTTGAAATCCAATGTCAATTTGAGGTCTAAATCCCCAAATTTCTAAATTCTACCCAAAAAATACTCAATTTCCCATGAAAAGCACTAGATTTTATGATGAAACCATGTAAAAGATGAAATAGATTGAAGGAAATGAGTTAGAAATAGTTTACCAATGATTTGGGTAAGAACACTTATTGGAAAATCGCCTTTGGGAACTTAAGGTTTGAAAATAGGAGAGAATGAGTTGAAATCCTATTTAAATCGTGTTTTGATCAATTGCAGATGTCGCATTTGCGACCAGAGCTTCGCAATTGCATACCTCGCAAATGCAAGATAGGCGTCGCAAATACAAACCTACTGCATGCCTGCTACTGTCGCAATTGCAAACCTTTGGTCACAATTGCGATGGTTATCCCTCGCTGATAACTTCGCAAATGGGAAGATATGTTCGCAAATACGAGCTATCCTAGCCTAGGGCATCTTCGCAATTGCAATAAACCCCTCACAATTCCCAAGCATGTGAAGCTCGCAAATTGCCAAGCCTGATCTCACAATTGCGAGATCAGAGGCCCACAACATATACCAGATGCAACAACCGATTTTCTAAGCCCAAACGCACTCCGTGAACTATCCAAAACTCACGCGAGCCCTCGGGGCTCTAAACCAAACATGCATACAAGTCTAAAAATATCATACGGACTTGTTCGTGTGATCAAATCGCCAAAACAACATCTTAAACAACGAATTTAACACAAAAATTCATTATTTTCTTAAGAACATTTGAAATTTCTATTTTCACAACGGGATGTCCGAATCAGGTCAAATCACTTTCGATTCTCACTAAATTGCATAGATACGACTTAAATACCATATCAAACTTGTACCGAGATTAGGAACAAAAATGCGGGCCCGATATCAGCGAGATTACTCACTATTCCATTTCTAAAAATCCTTATATTTTCCAATAAATAATCTTTTTTCAAAAATTTATTTCTCGGGCTAGGGACCTCGAAATTTGATTTCGGGCATACGTCCAAGTATCATATTTTTCTACGGACCCTACGAGGCCGTCAAATCACGGGCACGGGTTCGCTTACCAAAAATATTGACCAAAATCAACTTTAATCACTTTAAAAGGTAAAATACAATATTTTTTTTAATTTTTACAGAAAGGCTTTTTGGAAATACGCTCGGACTGCGCATGCAAATCGAGGAGAAAGAAAATGAGGTTTTCAAGGCCTCAAAACTCGGATTCGGATTCTAAAATAAAAGATGACCCCTTGGGTCATCACAAAAATTCTTGATAAGGAAGATGAACAAATGATCTAAATGATCATAGTAGGGGCAAGTGATCTAGAAGATCACATGACATAACACTTTATAAAATCATAAGAGAGGTTCATGTACCTAAAAATATGAATGAAGAGATCTCTATGTTATGTCTCTATAAAAAAAATATTGGAACACCGATATAAAATATTCGTCGACGTCATCTATGATAGCGCTAAGTATAGATGAAAATCTTAAGCTTGTCGAATACACAAAAAAAATGGCCAAATAGAAGAGACACAATTCAAATACAATTTATTTCATATAAGAGACATGTAATTTCGAACATGTAGTTCAAACACTTGAAAGTATTAAGTCAATGATACAAGCAATCAATTTTCGATATCTTATTTGTCTAGCATGACATGAAAACTTGATATGCGTCTAATTAAAGTCTATTATATGACTTATATGACAATCCTTGAATAATTTAAATTGCTTAAAGCATATATAATTCTTGGTCCGGATGTACCATATCCTAAGTGCTATTTGCGCACATATATATTTTGTTATAAGCATAAGCATGATAATATGGTAGCGAGGATTTTCAAGGTGCAACATATCCATTGGAGTTAATATGGCTGATTTATTCATCAAATCATTGGCGACGTCAGCCTTAAATAAGCTAGTGCACAATATTAGAATGCGAAGGTTTAAGGATGTGAATTAATACTCTTATCAAGGGGAGTTAATACGCATTGTACACTTTTTCTCTTACAAGGTTTTGTCCCACTTGATTTATGGTAAGATTTTTTACGAGTTAACCAAAAGGCGTATTATTAAACATGTGTATTATTTTTCCTTCTCTAGAATGTTTTTCCCACTGGATTTTATTTTAGTTAAAGTTTTAATAAGACACATTATTTGTTGAATAGACATTCAAGGGGGAGTGTTATAACTAGAATTGTATTTAAGATGAATGTCTATATTTTAGAGAGATTTTATGGTTTGTTATTTGGTGGTTAAGTCGCTTTTTCTATAAATAGAAAGGTTACATTCCATTATAATTGATCTCAAAATCAATAAGAATTCACTCGCTCACCCTTCTTCTGAAATACTCTTATTCTTCTTTTATTGTTTTATAACAATACAATATTTGGTTTTTCCTTTTGTTCTCCTCGTAAATAATACATGTGTAAATTATGCAGAAATCTATATACTATATTACTCTAAGTGAAGTAGAATTTGATAAAATGAGAATGTCAGTAATTCATGAGTTAAAATGCTAAAACGATAAATTTTAACCTTTATAATAGTAAGAAAAAAAAATATTTAACTAAACGCGAATACGTTAAATTATCCATTGTATATTATTACATATACATCAAACTAACAAACAAGTAATATTTTGCATTATACAATCCTTACAATACTAATTTTTACATTCTTTTATCTTTACATTACAACTCTATACAACCTGCCTCTAAACCAAACAATGCAATTGTAGGAGAGCTTAATTAATTGTCTCCAATAATCAAAACTTTTTTCCTTTTAGCAGCCAAACTCTGAAAAGCTGTGGATTACAATTTTCTTTTTGCAAAGATGGGGTGGTGGTAGTCAAGATAATTTATAGTGGCTAACCTAAATTGCAAGGTTATGATTGTAAAATAATTATCAGTGTTTGGTTGCTAAAAGACAGAGCATATTAGGTACCCCACTTAAAATAAATTTATTTGAGGCATAATAATTTATTCAAATAATAGATAAGTATCAATTTTTCCAATATTGCACTACTTACCCTTTTTCAGTGGTTGACGTAACAAGTCAAAAGGCTACTTCTTGTGCACTCCCTTGTTGACTTGGTCAAAGATTATATCTCAACAACACCAACAATAACTATCTAGTATAGTCCCACGAAGTGAAGTATGGGGAAGGTAATACGTACACATGCCTTACCCCTACCGAAATGGCAGAGAGAATGTTTCCAATCGACCATTGGCTCAGGAGAAAGAGAAGAGAATGAGTAGGAAAAAGAAAAAAGAAAAACAAAAGAGCATTAGTGACTTCAGCAGAAATCGCATAAATAATTAGCTAAACATAAAATAAAAAATTAGAAGGCATACTATAATATCTACCAGTAACTATCATAAAGGGGCACGATACAATACACAAGTCAAAGAGTATATTTCAAGATAGAAGCAAAACATAGAAGATAAGTCAAGTATGAGAATTTTGAAGATTTGAAGAGTAAAATTTTTAATTCTCAAATTAGTAACACAGCTCTCGGATAATTAATAATTGAAGTATATGAAACTTGGTTGAAGGAAATAAGAAAACAGTAGCCTCCCAAGCTATATGGGAATTTATTGAGATTGGTTGAATAGCTTCTTTATTGGATTATTCATTTTCTCAAGCTTTACGTTTGAATCATTCTATTGGTTAATGGAGTTGATTTATCTTCGTTATTATATGTTTTATCGTCTTTTATCTAATATTTTAATCTAAAATATTCTTCCACGGAGCTAAAGTTCAAAATATGAAGAAATAAGTGTTTTCACCACTCTACCACCCAATTAATTCGTATTGATCTTTAATATTCACTAGTATATGTGTTGCGGTCAAACACACTTGCAAGTATAGGCGGTCGTCAAGTAATAAAGTAATAAAATT
The DNA here is from genome assembly GCA_032618575.1 of Nicotiana noctiflora. Taxonomy (NCBI): domain Eukaryota; kingdom Viridiplantae; phylum Streptophyta; class Magnoliopsida; order Solanales; family Solanaceae; genus Nicotiana; species Nicotiana noctiflora. Next base: position 8,996 of record JASVEL010002338.1, on the reverse strand, counting down.
AATAGCCGAATGTCGAACCTACAAGGACTTGTAGTTAACTATTAACTAAATTAGACTATCCTAACTATCTAAACAAGAATTAAACCTAAAAATATTTGATTCTAAACTAATTAAATAAAGAAATATAAATAATGAATTTTGACCAGAGAAAGAGCAGATTTTTATGATATCAATGTAATGAAAATGATCTCGTGTTATGGGCTATCTAACATCCTTATTGTATTCTTCAATTGAATTGACTAACTCTAGTTTATTGGTTAACATGGTTAATGTTGCTCATAAGAATCTGTCGAGTTCTTACTCACCTATTCAAGCTAACCTAACTCATATATGTCTATGGAATTAGAACTAACAAGAACGCATTTATAATTCATGTAAATCAACCAAGCAAGGCAATTAGGTATATGTCTATCCTAACCGCGAATCCGTTTCCCGATGCCCAAGTTCAAGAACTTGCTCTACTTAATCCTATATGCAATCTAGAATTCTCACTTTCAAGTTCAATTCAAGATTCGTAAATAGTATTCAATTGGTGATCAAGCAATCAAATAATTAAGTGCATGATTGAATAAATAAACCAATATGATAAACTAAGAAATCAAAATCAATATCCAAAAAACAATAATCATGAAAGAACCACATCCCTAAAACGTGAAGTTTAGCTCAACATAGACATGGTAGCAAAACAACAAATCATACAAAGAAACATACACATTACTAAGTTTGATGGAAGAAAAGATGGAACTTGATGAATTCCGGCCTCCACGACGGCTCTATGCTTATGTTTTTTTTTCTCAAAGATGTCCTCCTCCCTCCAAAATAGGTTTAGGTTGGCTTTTATATGAGTTGGGGCGTCTTGAGGTCGAAATAACCGAGTCCCGGTCAAAATAGGACATGTTCACGTTTTGAGCGTCCAGGGCAGCGTGGGGCGCATGTGGCCCTTAAATGTGCATGTCACGACCCAAACCCTGGTCGTGATGGCGCCCAACACAATGCTAGGCAAGCCCGACCATATTATCCCTTAACCCAGTCAGTTATTAATCAAATTAAACTTAAACAGTAAATGATCATATCAGGTGATAACCGAAACGTGAAACATACAAAATACGGTCCCAAACATATCGTGGTGTCACGAGACTGAGCCTCTACAGAATAGCATCCTAATACAATCAAGTCTAGGCAGATAGGAAATCAACAAGATGATAAAGAAGGAGAAACAAGCTCTGCGGACGGTGGCAGCTACCTCGTAATCTCCGCAAGAGTAGACAAGGATCAACTGCTACAATATCTCAACTGCTCTCGGGCACCTGTGGATCTGCACAGAAAGTGCAGGGGAGTGGGGTGAGTATATTTCAACTCAGTGAGTAACAATAATAAATAATAACTGAAGGTAAGAAATCCTGTGCTATCACTTAGCAGTTCTAAGGCAACCCTCACAGGTACGTCATCACTATAGTAGTACTCAAACCTCCAATCTACGTTTATCTCTACAAGATTCCACACTGAACCAACCCTCACTCGTACCTCTACGGTGTACGGCCATCTCAACATATAAAGACACATACTTATGTCTATAATGTATAAGTATTTAAGTAGATAATAGGATATGATTAAATATAATACCGCGGCGTGCGGCCCGCTCCAATATAATATACCGCTGCCGCGCGGCCGCGCTCCATTTAACGTCGACGGCGCTCGATCGGGGGTGTATACGGACTTCGGAGGGGCTCCCTAGGCCCAAGCACTATAATATCGCGGCGTGCAGCACGATCCACACAAATATTATCGCGGCGTGCGGTCCGATCCAATATATATATATATATATCTCTATACTGTGCGGCGTGCAGCCCGATCCCATCATATACACCGGTGCTCACTGAGAATGTGTGCAGGACTCAGACTCCGAAAGGGCTCCTACAGCCCGAGCGCAATAATACTGCGGCGTGCAATCCGATCCATATGTATATCACAATATATATAAGCTGCGGCATGCAACCCGATCCAATATATATATTGCTGCGGCGTGCGGCCCGATCCAATATAGGTATATATATATATAATACCTCATAATGGGTCCTTGACCCTGTCACAATTAGTTTAGCTTGGCCTTTCAGGCCCAATATAACATCTCATAGTGGGTCCTTGACCCTATCTCATCTCAATCGGTATAGACTTGGCCTTTCAGGTCTGCTCAGCCTAGAACAGGGAATTCCACCCTAGATAATCTCTCTCAATGTACACATCTAGTACGGGCTCATATTATGCTATACAGCTAGAGCTACGGCTGAGTGTATGTTTCCAATCATGATGTAAGGGTCACCTAGCTCTATAGGTTCCCTAGTACTCTACAGATCGGCACAAGGCCCCAAACATGGCTATTAGCCCAATTGTACAGTTATACTCTCATTATCAGTCATTAAACACAATATTCTATTAGCCGGGAAGGACCAATTCCGAACCCCCAATCACAATGTCACCACGCCCGTCATAGAACGTGTGTCTCATCTCAATATAGCACTGCGAAGTGCTAGTACGGGGTTTCAAACCCTCGGTACATTATTTACTACTACCACTCACCTCGAACCGGTAGAAGCTTCAATCCGCCTTGCGCTTGCCTCGCAAATCAATCTCCTCGGGTGCCAAATCTGCTCAAAATCATAGAGAACGCATCAATATATGCTAATTTCACGAAATTCATTCGAAATAACCCAAATTATATCAAAACCCACAAGTTGTCAAAACCCGACTTTTGGTACACTTGTCGAAAAATTACAAAAATCACATATTCGGAATCCTCGTCTCGATACGAGTCTAGGCATATAAAATTTACCAAAATCGGACTCCATTTGCCCACTCAAATCGGTGTTTTTCTTTAATTAAGGCCTAGGGCTCAAACCCACCTTTAATCTTCCATTTACAGGGATTTAACCAAGGATTTCATGTTAAAATGATGTAATTAAGCCACAAAACTTACCTCCAACGAATCCCCGATGAATTACCAGCAATTCCCGTGAGTTTCTCTCTCTAGAACTCAAAAATGGCGTTTTGGGTTAATGAACCCGTAGCCCCTCTGTTCTGTGATTAAATTCTCTGCCAGACCCATTTGTTCTACGCGATCGCGACTCTACTCACGCGATCGCGATGCTCAAACATTTCGCCCTCACGCGATCGCGATTCTCCTCACGCGATCGCGATGTACAATCATCCGGCCTCACGCGATCGCGTCCCTATTCCTGCGATCGCGTAGCACATTTTTCCCTGGACTCCATTTCTCTTCTACGCGATCGCGTAGATGCTCATGCGATCGCGATGACCACCTGGTTAACTCTACGCGATCGCGTCCGTGCTCCTGCGATCGCGTTGCTTCTGTTCTTGACCTTACGCGATCGCGTCCCTATCTCTGCGATCGCGAAGGGTAAAATTCTGCTGCACTTATGACAGCAAACCAGCTGTCTTCTTTGGCCAAGAATGGTCCGTTTGGACCCCCGGATTTATCCCGAGACCCCCGGGACCCCAACGAAAACCACCAACATACTCCAAAACATGATACGAACTTGTTCCAATCATAAAAACACCACACTAAACATCAAAATCACCATTTCTACACGAATTCAAGCCTAAGTTTTCTTCAAAACTTTCAAAACTAACATTCAATCCGAAACCCGATCAAACGATGTCCAAATGACCTGAAAATTTACAGACACATCCAAAATCACATAACGAAGCTATAGAAATTGTCGGAATTCCATTCCGACCCCCGGATCAAAATATCACCTACCGTTCGGATTTCACCAAAATTCAACCTTAGCCAATTCAAGCCTATTTCTACACCGGGTCTCCAAATTCAATTCTGATCGCTCCCCTAAGTCACAATCCACCTCCCGGAACTAACCGAATCATCCGAATTCGATTCCGAGCTCTCTAACTAAATAGTCAACTCCGGGTTGACTTTCCTTATTCAAGTTTCCTTCAAAAAGGCTATATGCCTCATTTTCATTTCAATTCACTCCTAACTTCCCCGATAGACTCTAACACCGATATAAAAGCATGAATTATGTAATTACAACATAACGGGGTGGTAATTCCCGTGACAACGGGCCGGGTCGTCACATTCTCCCCCTCTTAAGCAAACGCTCGTCCTCGAGCGGGTCAAGAAACATACCTGAAGTCTCAAATAGCTGAGGGTATCTGCTCCGCATCTCCCGCTCAACCTCCCAAGTAGCCTCCTCTACGGGTCGACCTCTCCACTGAACCTTAACCGATGCAATCTCCTTCGACCTCAACTTCCTTACTTGGCGACCCAAAATAGCAATAGGCTCCACATTATAGGATAGATCACCATCAAGCTGAATGGTACTGAAGTCTAATACATGAGACGGATCTCCAATGTACTTCCGGAGCATAGACACATGGAATACCGGATGAACGCTGGATAAACTGGGTGGCAAGGCTAACTCATATGCCACCTCTCCAACTCTCCCGAGTATCTCAAAAGGGCCAATATACCTGGGACTCAACTTCCCTTTCCTCCCGAACCTCATGACACCCTTCATGGGTGAAACCTTCAGCAATACTCTATCACCAACCATGAAAGACAACTCTCGAACCCTACGGTCCGCATAACTCTTCTGGCAAGACTGTGCTGTGCGAAGCCTCTCCTGGATCAACTTTGCTCTATCCAGAGCATCCTGAACTAACTCAGTCCCTATCAATCTATCCTCACCAGGCTCAAACCATCCGACGGGAGATCTACACCGTCTGCCATACAATGCCTCGTACGGGGCCATCTGAATACTCGACTGGTAGCTGTTGTTGTAGGCAAACTCGGCAAGTGGTAAGAATTCATCCCACGAACCACCAAAGTCAATCACACATGCTCGCAACATATCCTCCGGGATCTGAATAGTACGCTCAGACTGCCCGTCTGTCTGGGGGTGAAATGCTGTACTCAACTCAACCCTCGTACCCATCTCTCGCTGAAATGCTCTCCAAAATTGAGAAGTGAACTGAGTGCCTCTATCAGATATAATAGACACCGGGACCCCATGCAACCTGACAATCTCCCGAATAAAGATCGATGCCAACCGCTCCGATGAGTAAGTAGTACTAACCGGGATGAAATGTGCGGACTTAGTCAGCCGATCAACAATCACCCATACAGAATCAAACTTCCTCGCTGTCCGAGGAAGCCGAGGTAACAAAATCCATGGTGATCCTCTCCCATTTCCACTCGGGAATAACCATACGCTGAAGAACACCGCCCGGTCTCTGATGCTCATATTTGACCTGCTGGCAATTGAGGCACTTAGCTACATGCCTAACAATATCCATCTTCATTCTCCTCCACCGGTAGTGCTTGTCTCAAGTCTTGGTACATCTTTGCGGCACCTGGGTGAATAGAGTACCGCGAACCGTGTGCCTCTTCAAGTATCAACTCCCGCAAACCATCAACATTGGGCACACATATACGGCCCTGCATTCTCAAAACACCATCACTGTCGATAGTCACATCTCTAACATCATTATGCTGCACTCTGTCCTTAAGGACAAGCAAATGTGGGTCATCATATTGTCGCTCCCTGATGCGATCATATAAGGAAGATCGAGAAACAACACAAGCCAACACCCGACTCGGCTCCGAAATATCTAATCTCACTAGCCGATTGGCTAGGGCCCGAACATCATAAGCAAATGGCCTCTCCCCAACTGGGATGAAAGCTAAGCTGCCCATGCTAACCGCCTTCCGACTCAAGGCATCGGCCACCACATTGGCCTTCCCCGGATGATACAAAATAGTGATATCATAGTCCTTAAGCAACTCCAACCACCTCCGCTGTCTCAAATTAAGTTCCTTCTGTCTGAATAAGTGCTGAAGGCTGCGATGATCCGTGAACACCTCACGGGAGACACCATACAGGTAATGCCTCCAAATCTTCAAAGCATGAACTATGGCTGCTAGCTCCAAATCATGAACAGGGTAGTTCTTCTCGTGGGGATTCAACTGACGAGAAGCATAAGTAATGACCCTACGCTCCTGCATCAACACACAACCAATCCCAACTCCCGAGGCATCACAATACACAGTATAAGGATCTAAAGCTGACGGCAGAATCAAGACTGGTGCTGTGGTCAGTGTTGTCTTGAGCTTCCGAAAGCTCTCCTCGCACTCCTCGGACCATAAGAAAGGAACACCCTTCTGAGCCAATCTAGTCAAGGGTGAAGCAATATAAGAGAATCCCTGAATGAATCGGCGATAATACCCTGCCAATCCCAGAAAGCTACGGATCTCAGTAATCGAGGTCGGTCTGGGCCAACTCTACACTACCTCGACCTTCCTCGGATCTACCTGAATACCATCACGAGACACCACGTGCCCTAAGAATGCCACGGACTCAAGCCAGAACTCATATTTGGAGAACTTGGTATACAGCTTCTCCTCTCTCAATCTCTGCAACACAATACTCAAGTGTCGAGCATGCTCCTCCCGGCTACGAGAGTAGACTAGTATGTCATCAATGAATACGATCACAAATGAATAAAGATAGGGCCTGAAAACACTGTTCATCAGATGCATAAATGCTGCTGGGCGTTGGTCAGCCCAAAAGACATCACAAGGAACTCATCGTCACCATATCTGGTCCTGAATGCAGTCTTCATAATGTCGGACTCTCTAATCTTCAGTTGATGGTAGCTTGAACGAAGATCAATCTTCGAGAACACCCTAGCTCCCAGGAGCTGATCAAATAAATCATCAATACGAGGCAGATGATACTTATTCTTCATTGTAACTTTGTTCAGCTGCCTGTAGTCAATACACATCCTCATGGATCCGTCCTTCTTCTTAACAAACAGGACCGGTGCACCCCACGGCGACACACTCGGCCGAATGAACCCCTTATCTAGGAGTTCCTGGAGCTCCTCCTTCAATTCCTTCAACTCAGCTGGTGCCATCCGATACGGAGGAATAGAAATAGGCTGAGTGCGTGGCACCAAATCGATACCAAAATCAATATCCTTGTCCGGCGGCATGCCCGGCAGGTCTGAGGGAAACACATCAAGAAAGTCTCGCACAATGGGAACAGAATCAATACTGGGAGTCTGGGCCTCGACCTCCCGCACGAATGCTAAATAAGAGAGACATCCCTTCCCAACCATTCGTTGGGCCTTGAGGAAAGATATTACCCTGCTAGGTACATACTCAGTTGTGCCTCGCCACTCGATCCTCTGAATGCCCAGCATAGCCAAAGTGACCGTCTTAGCATGACAGTCCAGAATAACATGACATGGAGATAGCCAGTCCATGCCCAATATAACATCAAAATCAATCATGCTGAGAAGCAACAGGTCTACTCGGGTCTCCAAACCTCCAATAGTGACCAAACAGGACCGGTATACGTGGTCCACAACAATAGTATCCCCTACGGGGTAGATACATGCACTGGCAGCTCAAGACTCCCTCGGGTCGTGCCCAAATGAGGAGCAAAATATGTAGACACATAAGAATAAGTAGAACCGGGATCAAACAATACTGAGGCATCTCTGTGGCAGACTGAAATAATACCTGTAATGACAACATCAGAAGCAACAGCCTCAGATCGGCCCTGAAAAGCATAGCATCTAGCCTGTCCGCCTGATCGGCCTCCCCCTCGAGAGCGACCCCTAGCCGTCTGACCCTCACCCCTAGCTGGCGGGGCGGGTGCTGAAGTAGAAGGACCAGATGACGAGGGCTGCCCCCTCTGCTGATAAGATCTGGAAACAAGACGGGGATACTCCCTACGGTGGTGCCCAAACTCTCCGCACTCGTAGCAACTCCCCGGTGCTGGGTACTGAGACTGATAAGGACCCCTGGCGCTGGAGTGGCCAGCTGATGAACTAGGCCGGGATGAACCCTGAGCAGATGGGGCCTATGAAGAACTCTAAGCTGGCATGGCACCGAGAGATGGCTGGCTCTAGTGTGAACCTTGATAACCCTGTCTAGAAGACCACCTACGGCGATCTGAGCGACCCGACTGCGAAGATTTGAAAGAGCAACCTCGGCTCTGCTGACTCTGGCCTCTGGTCGGACTGCCACTGGAACTAGCTAAACCTCGACGATCCGTCTCATCCCGCTCTCTGCGACGATCCGTCTCTATGTCGCGAGCAATATCCACAGCATCCTCAAATGTACGACTCAAAACCCTCTCCCGAGTCATCGGAATACGAATGGGATAAATGAGGCCGTCCACGAAGCGCCCAATCCTCTCTCTGTCGGAATGAACTAACCACGGTGCATATCTGGACAACTCTGTAAACCTGATCTCATACTCTGACACTGACATGTCCCCCTGACGGAGACCCTCAAACTGCCTACGCATCTCCTCTCTCCGAGATCGAGGCACCCATTTCTCCAAGAACATAGTGGAGAACTCCGGCCATGATAGTGGTGCTGCTCCGGCTGGCCTGGGGCGCTCATAAGCCTCCCACCAAGCAAAGGCTGGTCCCTGAAACTGAAAGGTGGTGAAAGATACCCCACTGGACTCCAATATCCCTGCCGTACGAAGCATCCGACGGCACTTATCCAGAAAACCTTGGGCGTCCTCGCCCGGAGCACCGTGAACACTGGAGGAGATAGTCTAGTGAACCTCTCGAGACGACGCTGCTCATCGTCCGTCATAGCTGGGACCCTATCCCCCTGAACCTGATCTGCTGGCTGAACCGGAACCACAGGCTAAATTGGAGGAGCCTCTGGTGTCTGTATGCCCTGCACTGCTAGCTCTAGAGTGCGTACTGCGGGGGTCTTATGACCACCCCCGATCCCCGATGCAGCTGCTGCAGTAGTAACTGAAACCGCCTGTCCTAGGCCAGTGCAGACTGCTAGTATCTGAGCCAAGGTCTCCTGTAGACCCGGTATGACAATGGGCACAGCTGGTGCCTGATCTGGTGTTGCTGGTACCTCTGCAACTGGGGGTTGTTGGTCAGCTGGCACTGCCTCAGCTGCCCTAACTCCGCCACGACCA